>PVJA010009935.1:0-50000 GCA_004027025.1 Myocastor coypus
TGACCACCCAGCAAGAAAAGAAAAAAAATCCTTAATTACAATGCATGTAATGCAGAGCTAGATTGGTGAGATGAGCTTTATGAGGCTTAGATTCAATAGCCTCCAACATCACAAGCTTCACTGGTGGCTCACTGCAATTGCAAAACCTTTGACTGTGTATGTATCTGCTTCCTCTTAGTCCAAAGAGAAGTATATTCTTTTCCTTTTTTTTTTTAATTTTTCTAAGCAACATCAATAGGGAAGTGGGTCATGTCCACACACTGTACTCTGTAGAATGATTGTCAGGACAATATGCAATATGTCAACTTTCAAAGAAAAGGAAGGGGAAAAGAAAAAAAAAAAGTAATGTGGATTTAGAAAGGTTAATGTTTAATTCTTTGATCAATCTTATATACCTATATGTATTAATCTAAACTGATCTGATGATGAAAATATGTAATATAACCATTGTTAAATTTAAACAATAAAAAAATTGAAAAAAAAATTTATCTATTGTCATATGTCTATGAGCTGTATCCACAGTCATAGTGAATGTAATTAACCCAATATTCATCTCATTATCAAAAGGAATTCTATATTTACAGCATTGAAGTGGACAGTTTTACGTAATTTTTCATATTTAATGAATAGAAAACTTTAAGTTTTATATTGTCATTATGCCTTAGGCAGTACACACTGCAAAATATTTAAAATACTATAGGAGATAAAAATACATTATGAAATGTAGCTTCAAGTTGAAATAAAACTAATGTTAAAAAATGTGGTTTCAAATTTAGGTATGCAGTTGCACAATAATGTGTTTGTGGTAATATTTGAGAATGGCAAATTATATCTTTCTTTTAACCAGACATTTTCTTTGATATTATACTTCAGAATGTACTGTATGCTGAAAATGCATTATTTGTATAACTTTATAATTAATACAGTTTATAATTTTATAATTTTAATTTTACATTTATTATTAAATTATTAATTTAATGATAAAGTAAATTATTAATTTATTATTTAATTATTTAAAAATAATTATATTTAATAATTGAAATTAATAATAATTATACGTTATTAACATTTTAATTTTAAAATTTTAAAATTGGCCCAGCGGGATGGCTCAGTGGTCTAAAGCGCCTGCTTGGGAAAGCTTGGGCAGCTTCAGGGACCCTGGTTCGATCTCCGGCACCACATGCTGCGCCAGCCCTGCCCTTGGGGCGGGCTGAGCCGGCCATAAAAGTGAGTGAATAAACAAATAAAGGTTCTGAAAGAAGAAAAATAAATAAATAAAATTAAAAAAAAATAAAATAAAATTTTAAAATTTATAATCTTATAATTAATACAAGCTTCTTTCCATGATCTCAAATGTTTATCTTATTATCTCTATGCTATTTCTTCAGATAAATTAAAGAAGCAATACAAAGAATGTATATGCAGCTATTAAAATAAATGCTGAGAAAACAAAGATTGTCAAGATCTAATTCCCATCTTTAAAAAAAAAAACCTTTTAGTCTGGTTGGAAAGACAGAAATAATGAGGAATTTCCATACAGGTCAATAAAGGAAAACTACTAGGGGGCTGTGGAGATAGCTCAGGGGCAAATTGCCTGTCTGGTCCTGAGTTTGATCCCTGGTTCTGCAAATAAAGAAATAGATAGATAGATACATAGATAGACAGACAAACAGATAGATAGATAAAATAAAAAAAATAAAATAAAACTACCAGTTTTGATCCTCCAAGAAAATAACTGTAGGAAGATCCACTCTTGTCTACTAGAGAATATCAGAAATGTATTTTAAAGTGCTGTTTAGCCTGAGTTTTCTAAGATGAATAGACTATATTGGACTGGAAAAGTTCTATGAGACAGAAACCTAAGATAAATGAAAGATTAAAAGGTAAGAAATGGAATGGAGTGTACAAGTGACAGGGAAACATTCAACATTGCTAGGATAAAAATTATACAAAAGTCACTGATATAGCTAGAGAAGTACATTTATATGCAGATCAATTCATAGTATGTTTCTTCCTATAATAACTGTCTCTCAGTATTAATGCCTTATCACCCTAATTCAAAATGCTTATGCATGCCTAATCCAGTTCCATAAGGATGTAAAATAGGAAAAGTTAGATTTATCTCCAAGAGGAAATGGAATCACAATTGATATTGTGCCAATGGTTCATTCTTTCTATCATAGGTCTACTTTACTTCCTCTTTAAATTTGCATTGCTGATAGAATTTTAAATTTGCTTGGGCAAAGGAAAATGGATATTGATCTGATTTTCATGATTCGGAATCAGCAGTCCAGAGAGGTCAGTTAGCATGTCATGATCCTCAATGATCAAAACAGTAGAAAAGATTCAGGCAATCTGATACAGTGGACACATACAGAAATAGTGAGCAAATTGATGCCAGATAATATAATATTACACGTTTCTTCCTGTTAACATGTAACAATGGACAACTTTTTTTTTTTTTTTTTTTTTTTTTTTTTTCCGTGGGACCGGGGTTCAAACTCACAACCTTGCACTTGCCAAGCAGGCACTTGTGCCTCGGAACTATCTCCCCAGCCCCTGGACAACTTTGTTAGAATTTCTAGCAACCTTATTTGATACTTCCTTAGTAGATTATTTTCCCAATGTTTATTTCAGATGACAGAATAATCTTACATTTAACTTTAAGAAAAATTTCCTACTAACCAGATCTATGTAATTGACAATATTATTTGTTGCACCATGCTATGAAATTCTACATAACTATCAGTCAAGTGTTACACTAAACTGCACAGCTGAAGGGTTTTTTTTTTTTTTTTTTTTTTTTTTTTTTTTTTTTTTTTTTTTTTTTTTTTTTTTTTTTTTTTTTTTTTTTTTTGTCTTTTTGAGACAGGGTCTCGCTATGCAGTTGAGCTGGTCCTGTGCTCACTTTTGTAGCCCAGGCTGGTCTCGAAGTCGCACCAGTCCTCCTGCCTAAGCCTCCCAAGTGCTGGGATTACAGGCGTGAGCCACCACGTCTGGCTTGAAGTTTTAAAGTTAACTTGGAGATATTCATTTAGAAAAAAATAAGATTTTTTAAAAATTTACAAACTGAGTGAAAAGAGCAATTTCTTATAGTTCTAGGTAGTGTTAAAAAATAGAAAGAAATGGATTGTTTCTCAACTTGCTGAGTAAGATAGGGATTCAGAAGCGAAACTGTGTTCAGGAAGAGCTAATACTTGAAAAAATTCTTGGTAAAGATCTTAGGTATTTTAAATTATAGTTACTGTTCTGAGAAGAATAAAGATACTTTATTGAAAAGAGTTTCAAATCTGATAGAATGGTCTGTAATTATATTTATAGAGTGTTTTAATTTTTAAAAAATCCTCCAAGTGCATTATTTCATCTTATCTGTGCTCCCAGAGCTGATATTTTATAGATAATGACATTATAGCTTGAGAGGTTAAGTGGCTTAACTAAATCACACACCTGATTACAGACAGAACTGGGGCCAGGATTTCTAATCTTGTGCCATTTCTCACTTCATCCTGCCAAATTATGTAAGAGATTTAAATATTTAAGTCTGTATAAGATAGTTTTGTAGGCAGTACATAAAATATATTCTACTTTGTAACTACAACCCAAGGTATCTGAATATTAGTCCCAGGAATTTCAGCCTGTTTAATAAGGTCATCCAGGGAATATTTGGTTTATGAAGTTGGCTTTCATGTGCCAGTTATAGAAAAGAGTTATTGTTGTTCATTTAACTTCTTCCATGAGATAATTGCAAAAACAGTGGCAATTAGGTCCTGGAAGAGTTCTCCAAAATTGTATATTACAAGTTTTTTCTTCCACATTCAGTTTTGAAGCTTCTTTTTACAAGCCACATTTTTGTTTTCTTCTAAATCTCTATCCTTTTTCCTGTTTACCAAGAGGACTTCAGAATTCTGTTCCTTCAGTATATGTAATTATAAGACAGAGATCTGCAACCTGCATAGAGTTTGTGTAGAATGTGACTTCAGTATATCTTTCTGGATTTCTCTGTGTGTGTGTGTGTGTGTATGTGTGTGTGTGTGTGTGTGTGTGTGTGTGTGTGTGTGTTTGGTACTGAGAATCAAACTCAGGAGCTCAAGGTTGCTAAGTAGGCACTGTGCTATTGAGCTATATTCCCAACACCAGTGTACCTTTATTCATTTGTTTTTTTCATTTTATATATTTGGTACAGAATCTCACTATATAGATCCAACTCACAGTGATCCTCCTGTTTTCAGCCTCCCCAGCACTGGGATGAGAGGTGGGCACCACCATACCTGGATTCTGTCACTGGCTCTGCACACCCTGGGGGCGGGGCTGGCATGACATGCAGGACCGGGTACCAAACCCTGGGCCTCTGCACTTGTCAAAGCAAGCACTTGGTCCACTGAGCTATCTTGTTGGCCCTTTTATCTTTATTCGTTATGGGCTATTCAAAAGCATTAGTATATAGAAATAGGTAATCATTTTTGCATTTGTTGCTGAGTAAATTTAAAATAGGAACTACGGTGACCAATAAGGATCCCAAGTAAAACAAAAACATTTGGAAGCAGCATGCTTTCCTAAATAATTTTTAACATTTTGTAGTCTTAACTTTTGCACATTTTATTACCGCATGGCATTGTAGGAAATGAGTAATTAACTATATTTAGGATTTGATTCACCCAAAGTTAATGTAATCCTAGCAAGGGAAACAGCCCATAGTATTGAAATAAAATTTATTGACGTGATCCACAAAACTATCCATTCCATATTTGTATCAGCAAAAGATCATATGCAATCAACAAGACAATCGGGGAGCAAGAGGACTGATTAGGAGAGAGGAAAAAGGATCAGTACTTTGGAACCCTGTGACATTTCCCTCCCTGGCTTCTTTCATTTTGTAATGTTAGAGGAGAGGCTAACAGGTTATAATTAAATGACAACATTCTCCAAAGTCCATGTAAAGACTACAGTTTTATGCCCATGTGAATGCAGTGAACACAGTCCAAATACTAATTGCCCTCTTTTAACATTTGACATTAAAACCTACCATAAGCATTGCATGAAACCATAGAAGCAACATATCTAAAGCAACATTATCTAAAGCCCATCTTGGCCAGGATATAATATTCTCCAACATCATCCGTCCTGGTGCAATGGTCCTCCCTCCCTTGAAAAGCTCTGACCTAGGTTCTGGGTTGAACCCACAGTACAGGGTGCTTGTACCTCATCTCACAGATCCTAGTGAAATCGTCACTAGACATTTAGTCAGCCTCTCACTGGGTATTTTTCACTTTATGCAGAATCTGGAATATCTTATAGGAAATATTGATCAAAATTTTTGGAATCAGCATACATTTTTGAAGGCATAGAGTTACACTGGGAAAGAGCCTGACTTGGATTATTCCAGAGAAATCATATGTCAGTCCAGCCTGTACCAGGCTAAATGACCATCTGTTGTGTCATTTTCCTCCTTTACATCTTTCTGGCTGAAGTGAGGCCCTTAAGACTTTTTTTTAATGCAAGATTTTTTTTTAAGTTGAGTTTGCCAGGGCTAGGGATATAGTTCAGTAGTCTAAGCACCTGTATGACAAGTTCAAGGACCCAGGTTTCATCCCCAGTGCAGCATGTCTTGCTGGCCCTGGAACCAGGTGTGGTGGTACATGCTTGTAATCCCAGTACTGGGGAGGCTGAGACAGGAGAATCACTATGAGTCTGAGTTTCATAGCAAGACTCTGTTCAAAGAAAAGAGAAAAGAGAGATGAGTTTGCCTCTTTTTCATTCATTCATTCATTTTTATGAATTTTGTACAAGGCCTAACTGTGCAGCTTGGATTCATAGAGATCCTCCTTTTTCAGCCTGCCTGGTGCTGAGATTACAGAACTGCACTTACCACGCCCTGTCTTAGTGGCCGGCTTAACATGTGGTGCTGGGTATAAAACTCTGGCTCCTGTGCTTGCCTAAACAGATGCTTAGTTTGCTGAGGTATCTCACCAGCCCTTATTTCCTTTTAAAGAAAGGAACAAAGACCAGATACTAAATGGAATATTTTGTTCTTAAAAATTAGAAAAGTAAAGTTTTCTTTTCCAGTTTCTCAACTGATTATAGCCATGCTAGTCATTTCTCAGAGAAAAAAAATTAGATGCCACCAGCAATGAATAATTTAATCCTCTTTATTACATGTACTTACTCTTTTACTACTTAAATTCTCTGATATTAGTGCATTTTACTAGGAACTTGCACACTTTTATTTCTTATTCAAATTGGAATGCTGTTCAGTATGTTAGTAATGGCATCATACACCTTTAGTCTTTTACACCATTACTTTATATCAACTGTATATTGCAATTAATCACTTTAAAAATTTCACTCTGTCCTCTCTGTGTGTAATACAGATTGGGTATTATCTCAAACTGACTGTTATAAACCCTAATACCTTTGTATCTTGTGAATAATTTGAGGTGTTGTGAATTGTGTCCTGACTACTAAAAGATATTCGAGATTCGTTGATCACAATGGTCCTTGCAGTACAAACTGATAATTATCAAATAACTTATTGAAAGTAATGTGAAATATGAGGACATACTCATACCCCAGAGCCAGATGCCTTACTACTGACCTTCTCATAGGAGTCTGGAGAGCAGTGCTCCTCAGAAAGTGTGCCAAGAGGGATGTCCCCTAGCAATTGGCTAACAGTGTTCATAGTTTGGTTGTTTAGTACCAAGAATCATGTGACACCTTCCACATCTTACCTTCCACTCATAATTCATGTAGCTTTAAAAACATACTACATGTGGTTTATAAACATATAATTGATGTAAAAATACACACAAAAATATCATTTTATTTTCTACTTTCCAAAAGTTAGTATAAGTGACATTATTGCTGTGTATGTAGTAGATGAAAAAAAGATAAATATATGCATGTAGTTTTCAAACATCAAAGTTATTTTATACACAAGTTGTTTCAGAAGCAGGAAGGCAGGCAATGCTTCATGATTTATTCTGTGATGCTAACGTTATCCAGGCACAGAAATCACCCAATGGCTGTATAAGAAAAAAAAAACGTAAATGCAAATTCACACTGAAGGGGAATATTTTTTCAAGAATATAGATATGAAAATTTGAAATAAAATTTTAATGCTTCAATCAAAAATATATAAAAATAGTTATACATTATACTGTCTCATATATTGTAAGAATGCAGTGTTGGCTTACTGTTTAAAATATGCAAAATTACTATCAATAATCTAAAAAAATATGTCTTCCAATAAATCACAAAATGCTTTTGTTCAAGTTCTGAAATTGTTTCTGGAAAAAAGATTCTTTTAGACAAATAACAACGTTCAACCCCACTACACGCTGAGCTGGGCCCTTTGCAGGGTATGCTGAACTGGCCACTGAGACTGGATGTGGTGGTACTCACCTGTAATCCTCGTGCTGCAGAGGCTGAAAACAGGATCATCACTGCAAGCTCAAGCTGCACAGTGAGACCCTGTACCAAATACATTTTTAAAAATCAGAAAAGTAACAATAGAATGGAACTTGATACATCATATGAAGCTGAATAACAAAGTGCTAAAACCCAGAGGACTTCCCATAAAAAAAAAAAAACAGACAACAGCCAGGTATGCCATCTCATGTCCATAATTCTATTCCTTGGGAGACTGAAGCAAGGATAAGGCCCCCACATTGTAGGCTGCACTGCCTAGTGAGACCCTACCTCAAAAACGAAACAAAACCCAAAGTTATTGTCCCTTGATACATACTTATATTCATCATTGTATAAGTCATGTTAGCTAGTAAAATAAGATAAAGAAATAACTATCTGTATTGACAAGAAACATCATTGTTTATTCACAGGTGCTCTTTTCAATAAGTTTTAAAATAATACATAGTTGTCCATAATTATAATCCTAGTACCTGTGAGGTTAAGACAGAATTTGTTTTTCATATTTTAGGGAAGAGTCTACAGGGTGTTCAAGGTCTCACTACTAGACCAGACTCATAGTGATTCACCTGTTATGGCCTCCCAAGAGCTAAGATTACAGGCGCTCGCCACCATGTCCAGTCTCAATTGCCATCTCAGCATGCCCCAGGGTAGGACTGGCACACCAGGCTTGGATATTGAACCCTTGCCCCTGTGCCTGCTTGCAAGTGCTTTAATTTGCTGAGGTATGTGGCCAGCCCTTGAGACAGAAATATTATGATATTTAGCCTAACACAACTGGGAAGTTTAACAATTGAGTAAAATTCATAATAAATAAAATAATTAAATAAAGAAAGTAAACGAGTTAAGGCCCTGGGTTAAATCCCCAGGACTGGCCAAACAAACAAGCACATACAAAAAACTATGACTCAAACTGGGAAGAACTGTATTAATCTGTACTACTATTATCTTTTCATATATTTGGTAGTAGTAGTAAATTTCACTAGGGGAAAAGAAAATGTCAGTTATCCCCAATTTAATCTATGGATTTCTAACAAGTTTATTTGAAATTCCACAGAATCTCTGTTTTACTTGTTGTTGAGGCAGGGCTTTTAAAAAACTGACAAGCTGATTTGAATTTATGTGGAGGTATGAAAAAGCTACAAGAAGCAGAACAACTTTGAAAAGAAACACAAACATCAGTGTTAATACTACCTCACCTAAAAGGTTGCTACACATATAATAGTTTATATGATACATAATAGTTTTACATATTTATGATGTGCCATGTGATGTTTTAATTCTTGTTTCTGTTAATAAAAATTAAATGAAAATGTAACAAGATAAAAATCTGAGCAACTTCTTGGACAAGCCAACATGCAATATAATAACTATTGTTAATTTCCTATGACCTTGTCTTGAAATCATTTATCTTTTTTATGCTCTTTAATATCAGCAAAAGGAAAAAAAATAGCATGATATTGGTATATAGCTAAACTTAGAAGAGAGAGAGAGAGAGAGAGAGAGAGAGAGAGAGAGAGAGAGACACTATGATTCTAAGTAAACTTTCCTCTTTGGGGGCAGTTGCTTTTTGGTAAGGGTGTTATAATAATGTAACTACAATGGATAGACCTTGTAATAAATAGTACCACAACTGAATTTATATGCTAAATGTCTACTCAAAGGTTTAAACGCAAATGTGCCAACTTCTTTGGTTGTGCTAACTAAAAGAACAAAATAAATGTCCATAAACAGGTGAAGGAAGCAAACTGTAGGCATGTCTGTCTAAGAAGTGAACTACACACAGAATCAATAGATATAACTCATATTCAGCTAGATCAAATATAATAATAGTAAGCCAGGAGTGGTGGTGCATACCTGTAATCATAGCACTTGGGAGGCTGAGGCAGGAGGATTGGTGTGAGTTCGAGACCAGCCTGGGCTACAAAACCAAGCTCAAGGCCAGCCTGAACTGCATAACGAGACCATTTCAAAAAGACAAACAATATAATAATAATAATAATAATAATAATAATAATAATAATAATAATAGTAAAATGACACACTGTTGAGTTTTATTAATTCTAATAGTGACAGAGAGAAGACAATTCCTTGACAGGAGATTAAGTAGGAGAAACTAAGAAAGGAGAACTCAGAAGGAATTTCTGAGGAACTTGCATAAACCAAGTTAGCAATGACTGGAGTGTTCTGGCTCCTGAGTGCTGTTTTGAATTTGCTTATTTTCTTTAGTGTTTCCTTAGGGTTCAATTTATGTTCTTAACCTGTGTTGTGATTTTTAGACTTTTTAAATTTATTTTTATTTCTGTTTATTTCATTGTACATAACTTTTTAAAATTTTTAGTTATCATTTTATTTTGAAGAGTAAAAATGAAAGCAAGAACAAAGATCAGAAATAAAAACAGAAACAGGGTGACGTACCACAATACATGTGCCATAGATTTTCAAAATAAGAGTAATTGATTAATAGTGGCTGACGTATTATCTTCTTTTATCCTCAAATCTGTGGCTCCTTAACATATAGTTATGGAAGATTGGATTTATGATTGAATATTACCCCTTGCTTTCAAGAAATCTAAAATTTTTATTTTTCCTTCTTTTTCATTACTTTTTAAAAATTATTCTAAAAATAGTAATTGATACAACAATAGGAATTCTACACATGTAGAAGACCAAGATGACAGGTATTCAAGCATGGTTTTTGTGTTACACACTGATGTACTCTAGTTACGTAGTTCACAGATGTCAGCATACAGAATTAGTTACAGTGAAAATTCTACACATTAAATACTATTTTCAAGAAACTGATGTAAATTCTTTGTACGATCCCTTCAGCCATCTTGTATACAGACTTAAATGTTTTTCCCCTTACCTTTTTTTTTTTAATCTTTTCTCTTTATCTGCTCTTCATTGTTTAATCCTTAAGTTGTTTCTATATGTTTTACTGTATATGTTATACCTTTCAGGTTTTGTTTCTTTTTTTCAGGTTCTTAAAGGAGGGAGACAATATGATATTTACACATGTAGGTCTGGTTTATTTCACTTATGAGTATAGATGGAACCTGTAGTTCTATCCACTTAGCAGTAAAGGCTTTGAGTTTGTCTTTATTTATAGCTGAGTAATATTCCATTGTATAAAAGTACCACATCTTTTTTATCCATTCTTCCGGTGATGAGCATTTTGGTTGTTTCCAAGATTTGTATATCACAAATTATGGTGCAAAGATATCACTATGGTATGATGTTTTCAGTTCGTTTGGGAAAATACCCAAAAGAGGAATACCTAGGGTCAAAGGGGATTTCCAGGGCTAGTTTTTTGAGGAGTTGCCACACTGGTTTCCATAGTGGTTGTACCAGTCTACATTCTCACCGCAGTGGAGAAGTGTTCCATTTTCCCCACAGCCTTTCCAGCATTTGTTGATTTCTTTACAACACCCATTCTTTCTGGGGTGAGATGGTATCTCAATGTTGCTATAATTTGCGTTTCTTGTGTTTTGTGATTTGACAACTCATCTCTGGACACCTATTTTACAGAACTTAGTTTCTTATTAAGCTGTGCTATTTCACAGATCATTTACATACAAATATCATCTGTTCTTAGGATTGAATAGGAATTCAATCTTCTTCTTCTACACATGCAAATATCACTTTGTTTGTCTTTACACGTTTTGCTTATATTTCGTGTACCGAAAGTGTTTGCACAGCAGGCATGAACTGTTCTCCTCTTGTTGCTGCCTTGGCAGCTCAGAGTGGCCAGCTTCTTTGTTGTGCTCTGCAGCTACTGCCTTCCAGACTGTGCTTCTGCAGTTTGCTCCCGTAGACTCCTGTTTGAAGTGGAATACTTTTATATTCTGTCTGCACCATGGGTTCACAGTGTTGTGCTTTGGTCTCACTTCAAATAATTTGAAAAGCTAACACATTTTCTTTAGCTGTCATGATGTAGTATTTTTAGGTTTAAATTTAAATCTCTTATTTTAATAATAGTAAGCTTCCACCCTGGGGGACCTGTAAGCTGTTACATAAGCAGCAGTCGTCGGTCACTTCTATGTCTTATTCTAGGAAGGTGTTGTATTCAGTGTTTGTAAGGGATTAGATTTAATAACAGGACCAATAATTTGTATGATTATTTTATAACATTTACTCAAAACATCAAAGGCAGAAGAGTGCAAGAGATCTGCCCAAGCCCTTGAGGTCCAAAGAATCCGGCTGAGCACCTGAAGCCCACAGCTGTATTCTGTACTAGTCCAGCTGAAGATCTAGAGCCCATGGCAATGTCTTCCATGAGTCCAGATGGAGGCTCACAGCCTATGACAATGTCTCATGCAAGTCTGTATCAAGGATCTGCGCTGGGAAGACCCAAAGGCCCATTGTGGAAACTAGAAAGTCTGTGTCCGTAGCATGAAGGATTGGTACTAGAAGGCTGAGGGATCTGCACTGGAGCCAGGAAATGATACTCAAGGTGAGGACCAGAGGTTTTCTGAAGAGAACCACAGGCATGTTCAATGGCCGCTAGGACCCAATCTCCCCTGATGATAAGAACAGCTGAGTTCATATCAAGAAAACCAGCATGATGAGCTCCTGGGAAAGACTCAATAGCATCCCATCTTCTCCTGCAGTTCTCCTTTTGCACTATTGGCAGCAATGCTCAGCAGGCTCTTCCACACTCAGCAACATGCTGATTCAGATCAGTTGGGTGTGCCAAGTTGGCTAATAGTTAACCCACCAAAGAAGTCTCCACTTTTGTGCATTGGTCCTCTTGCTGCAGTGTACTCCTTGATCATGGCTTTCTTTGGAATTCCTGTTTTTAAAAAAGTGTTATTCATATCTTAACAGTTATAGTTTTCCCTCCATGTGCTGATACTTTAGAAAGCTTTCCCTGAAAAAGTCATATATTCAAAGAGCTGTTTTGTGTGTGTGTGTGGTATTGGGGACTGAACACAGGGCCTTGTGCTTGCCAGGCAAGCATTTATTCTACTGAACTATCTCCCCAACCCAAGAGCTGCATGCTTTTGATACTAAAACTCTTGGGATTAGCAGTATAAGGATTTCATTTCTTTTGCAAGATCTGCAACTGCCTCATTCATGATTTTAGACAATTCACTTTCATGTCTTATTTCTCATTCTTGAATGTAGAAATTACAGAGGCTTACACGTTCTCAGTTCTTGTCCTTGTTTTATATATGATTCTAAAATTCTGTCATTTTTGTGTGCTGTGGAGGTACCAGGAATCAAACTCAGAACCTCACATTTTCCTGGCATGTGCTATGCCACTGGCCTAACTTTAAAATTCTGAAAGTGTCGTGCGTTTTTCCCATAAATTTAGGGCTTAGGTTAATTCTTCTTGGCTTGAGAAAATTTGCATTTAAATACCATTCCATAAGAGCGAATAACAGTTCATGGTTAGCAATTTAAGTCACAAAGTTTCTACACACACTTTAAAAATTATTATGTACTCATAACTGTCTGGAACATGATAAAGTGGGTGCTATCCTTTAAGCAATTACATTCCTGGAAATCAGGCCTTCCATTCTTCAGCTTCCTTGTACCTTGTATAGTAAATATACATAATTATGTCTCACAAAGTTGCGTGAATTAAGTCTATATAAAATGCAGTGAGTTTCAAGTAAATGGTAGCAATTAATATTATCATAATATTTTAGCTGTATGATTATAAATTCTGATCGTATAACTATTTCATAATTTTCTCAAGATATTCAACCCTGCTTTATACTCTTTGCAGTTACATATTTCCATTTGAACTGTTTTTTTTTTTTTTTAAAGTATTTAGTACAGGGTCTACAGGATCTACAGCGTCTCACTACACAGACTGAATTTGTAGTGGTCCTCTTGTTTATAGCCTCCCAAACACTGGGATTATAGGCATGGACCACAACACCCACTCTGAGTTGTTGTCTCAGTGCACTGTCTCAGTGCATCCCAGGTGGCAAGGCTAGCATGACATGCCAGGGATCAAATCTTGGTCCTTGCATCTGCCTATGTAGGGATTTTAGTCCACTGAGCTATGTTGCCAGCCCTCCAATTGAACTTTATAAAACAAAACACACTGAGTTTCAAACAAATATCTGTTTATCATTTCACAAATGAGACTGACTTCATGAAGGTCAACTGCCAACTATGTCTAATTGGGTGCTGCAGATGGTGGAAACATGATCCGATCACATCCAAGTATCTTAAAATGCGATCATTCGAAGTGCAAAAGTTCTATCCCATTTTGCTAAGAATGTCCATAGCTAGCTTGTTTAGCACTGTAGTCATGTTTCAGGGTTGTTCTTTGTAATCCTAAAAGATCAGTTCTTCAAGTCTTGGGAAAGCCTTCATAGAATTCAGTACTTAGCGTCTTTTGGCCACCATGACGCTATTTGAGGAGTTTCAAGTATTCCTGCTAACACTCTTATCTCACCCATCTTGGACTTTCTATAGATGTTCACCCTTGCTGTTAGAGTGTTCAATATGACACTCGTATGGTGGACTTGTAGCACAGGGCTGAGAAAAACACAAGATTCTTACCACTGACATGACCTGGGTCATCCCACGTATGGGTGCGGCTTCTCATTAGTTATTTTATCAGTAATATTAGTTGGAGACATCTCTGTATGTCTGTGCATAAAATAATCACCTGTTTTGAAAACTTCCTCAGGCTGGCTACAAACAGCTGAGAAATGTAAGGCTTATCTGACATTGTTATTGCAAGCCAGTATGCTAGGAACAGTTAGCAAGAAAGTTTAAATTTAATTGGGTTGTATTTTTTACACTTTGGCATGCAACAGAAGTATCAAAAGAGCACTTTAAGAGACAAAGATAGAACTCTGCCCAATCTTCCAACTCAGAATACCTTGGGTTGAGATAAAACAAATGAACATAAACCAGTCAGTCCCTAGTTAGCTCTGAAAGAATTTCATTTGGTCGCTACTGTGTAAAATGATCTTGTAGAATGAAATGAAAGCAATATACGTGGAAACGGTGCTTTGCAACCTTAGTCTACTGCTTAACTCCTTTTCGTAAAATGATATTCATCACTATGTAATAGTAACTCATCACTGTTTTCTAATTTCAAAACTATACATTTGCTCTGTAATACACATGCTAAGTATTTGCAATAGCAACACCAAAACTTCACTTTAAAACCTGTTTTGACAAATGACAACCAGCCAGTGACAGTAACACAATAACGATGCAAAACCTTAAAGGATATTTTAAGAAAACCAATGTAAAACTCTACTTGTGTTTTAAATATGAAAATAAAACACAGGTAGATATATTTAATTGCATTTTTCATTATTTCTTTTTCATGGTGGAAACATGATCCGATCACATCCAAGTATCTTAAAATGCGATCATTCGAAGTGTATTTAAGACATAAAACTACTGTAATATTTTAATGCTTCCAAAGACTTCACATTGAAGGTGTTTTTTCTGTTTTTGCTAATAATCTTTGAATCAACATTTGAATTTTCTATTAAACTTCATTTTAGGGCTGGCTAATTAGCTCATCAGATTAAAGCAGTTGTGAACAGGCACAAGGCCTGAGGATTCAATCTCAAGGCCTGCCGTGCTGGTCCTACCCCAAGGGAATGCTGAGACAGCAACTGAGACTGGGCATGATTGGTACGTGCCTACAATCCCGGCTCTTGGGAGGCTGTAAACAAGTGGATCACTATGACTCCAATCTAATAGTGAGACCCTAAACACCCTGTAGACCCTACCATAAAATGCAACCAAATAAATAAATAAATGATAAAATTCATTTTTATTCAAAAGACACGAAAAGAAGCACATCTGACACTAACAGTTTATTGAAATATATTTGCTACTCTGGATCTCTGTGAATGATGTTCATTGTTATATTTGGACTTTTTATATTTTGTATGTGGTCACTTATTTGGGTATCTTGTGCAACAGTGTCTGTTTACCAGAACTCATTGAACCATAAGGCATGTAAGTCTGCATATTGTAAAGGGAACTGCTCCAGGTTAAAGTTATACAAAGGAACGAACGCACAAGGCAGACTTTTCTAGGGTCCGGATATGAAGCTTCCATTCTCTCTGCAGAATCAGGATCCAGGCCTCAGGGCCACCACTGGCTGGAGACAATGTAAACACAGTTTTTCCCCTCAGAGAAACATCTGACCTCTTACTGAATTTTCTTCTCATAGAAGTGATTAATTGATTGATTGCTCCATAAGTGACATCAGACTGTAAGCTGACTAACATAATAAGACTATAATTCCTCACCTTAAATTGTAAAGTCTATATGGGATGTCTGTATCTCAAACTAAGTTTGCCAGGAGAATTCTATTGCCACCTTGAACAAAATCATTTTTATGAGGACTAGCATAGAGTAACTCCAAGAAACTGAGACTGAAGGCTCTGTGCCTCTTCGGACAAGGCCATATTTTACTACACATGGTTTTCAAGCAGCAACAAGAGAATCTCCGGTGAATTACAAACAATGGAAGCATAGGTCTTACTTTGTGATGTTTGAAGGAATAAAGGTAATAGTTTCATAAACTCAATAGGTATTGTAAGTATTATCATCACTGATTTAAATGTGAAGAATTTAGATTCAACATTCATTGTGAAGAACTCAAAACCAAATAAGATCCTAAAGGAACCTTCTGGATGAAAATGGTTTCCAGATGCATTGAAATGATTGTTATCAACTTATACGTGGGTGGTAAAATATACAGTTAATAAGGTGTTATTTTAAATGATGTACCACATCGCCATATTGCTATAGTAGTAAAACAAAGGTTCTTAAAAATCTATTAGTTTCTCTTCCACCTTAGTTATATTTCTTAGTATATAAAAAGAAATATACTTTAAATAAATATTTGCGATCAATACCACGAGAAAAGTTATTGGGGGACGAGATGGGCAGGTTCAGAACATTGAGGAAGAAATGCTTCCATATCCCCCATCTCCCCTTGCCAATAATAAATGACAGATAAGAGATTAGGTTTCGTCTAAACATGTTGGGGTGGGATTAGTCAACTTCATGATGGCTGAGGAAGGATGGGGACAATCATGAGCAGTATTTCTGTCTCATAACTCCCTTGTTGAGCTGAACTTAATATTCATGCTCTCTGCAAAGTGCAAGTGAAGAATATGATCACGGGAGAACTCGTGTCTCTATCCAAGTACCGCTGAAAATGTCCTAACATAGGATGAAAAAGAGAGCACAAATTATTCTCTTCAGAAATGAAAAATATCATGCAAATAAAAATCTTTCCTCTGTATTGGTCTCTGTAATACATTTAAATATCAGTGACTACAGTAGTCTCTGTAGTGATCCAACC
The DNA here is from genome assembly GCA_004027025.1 of Myocastor coypus. Classification (NCBI taxonomy): domain Eukaryota; kingdom Metazoa; phylum Chordata; class Mammalia; order Rodentia; family Myocastoridae; genus Myocastor; species Myocastor coypus. Next base: position 16,736 of record PVJA010009935.1, read on the forward strand.
AGATAGCTGAGGGGACTACAGTGACTGCTTAGGCAGTCACAGGGACTGGGCTCAATCTGCAGTGTGCTGTGCTGGCCCCACTGCTGGGCATGCTGAGATGGACATTGAGCCTGGGAAGGGAGGTATGTGCCTGTAATCTCAGTGCTTGGTAGGCTGAAAACAGGAGGATCATCGTGCGTCTGCTCTGTGTAATGAGACCCTGTAGACTCTGTAGGCCCTGTATTAAATATATTAACTTTTTTTTAAAAAAAAAAGTCTCTGTAGGGGCTGGAGAGATAGCTCCATGGCACAAGTGCCTGCCTGACAAGTGTAAGGTCGTGAGTTTGAACCCCTAGAAACATTTTTATTGCCACAGTATCTACCTTAGCTGCCACTGGCATCTGGTAGTTTTGTTTTCTGTTCAGAAAATATGTTTAGCTTGAGCTTTCCTCAACAAGTCATGGAATCTTCAGTTAGAAGAAATCATTCTCTTATTGAATCACACAACTCTACATTTTTTCTGAGTTTGTGACAAAAAGGGCTAACACATAAACAATGTTCTTATTGCATTTTAGCTTTTGCACGGATTCTGAAGAAGTCTGATTCCCTGTTCTATGTTGACAGTGATCTAGTAAAATTGTAGTGCCTTGGGATAAACGATGACATTTAGTAGTTTAATTGCAATTTTAAGAGATTACTATAAAACTATCTTAAGCCAGGTTGATAGCTCAATGGACTAAAAAGCCTGCTTAGGCAGAGCTCAGCAGCCAGAGTTTGATCCCTTGCATGTCATGCTGGCCCCGCCCCCAGGGCATGCTGAGAGAGTGATTGTAACAAGGCATAGTGGCACACTTCAATAATCCAAGTACTTGGGAGGCTGAAAGCAGGAAAAACACTGTGAGTCCGATCTATATAGTGAGACCCTGAATACCCTATACACTTTGCCCTAAATACAGGGGGAAACAAAAGAATTTTGAATCTTTGAAAATATAAAACAAAATAACTACCTATTAACTTCAGAGGATCAAGAATTTCATAAAGTCAGCTAAGACATATTTGAATCTTAGCAGAAAAATTAAGATTGTTGCTGTAAACTACGTACTGACATTTCCCCCAGATGAAGCAACAACCTTCATTCATGAAAAAGACTGTTCAATTTTTGTACCATTTACTGGATATAGAAGTATAATAAAATATTAATATAAATGCTACTTTGAATTTAAGGGTATAAGGAGGAAAAAGAAAGGAGGTACATAGAACTATTACATAACTTTTTGAAGGACTAAAGTAGTCATTTGACCAGAGTTCTCTTGGACAAATAGAATGAACACGTCATTATTTAATCAACAACATGTTTTCTAAGTACCTAAGTCAGCATATTATTTCTTTAAAAAAAAAAGTATAAGGTGCTCTTTATATTTCATAAAGGATTTAAATAAATTTCAGGAGATGGCCTCTGTGGAGCAGAGGACATTTCCCCATCATTATGCTGTTTCCTGAAATTCCCATTGAAATATGTGACAGAGCCACAGAACTTGAGATAAAAGTATGAAAGGAAGAAAATGGAATTATATTTATAATAACAAAGAATCTGTCTATCTGATCTCACTAAGGTAAGTTAAATATATTGACTTCGCTTATTTCATGCTGAAGGTCCAGATGGCATCAGAAAAAAAAAAAATCACTGAATCCAAAACATAATTCATAGTGCATTCTGATACTTGATCTACAATTCTATAATCTTTAATGGAAGCAGCTAAAAATAATTATATTATCTGGCTCTGTTCTGTGTAGTGTTTTGTCTGTTGAATCCTATAATATATAAAGAAAAGTCAAAAGTGAGAAAAGTGATGCTTCTATCTTCTTTTGTATTTAATTAGATTATTAAGCACAGTGCTGGACATAAGAAACTAAAATTTGACATATTTTCCAGATAAATTTGGATTTTATTATGCTGGTTTGTATTCAGCAATCTCACAGAACAAGTTTTTTTTTTTTTAATCTAAGGTTTGAGGTGCATGTACACTGCTATTAGCAGAACCTCAAAAATAAAAGAGTAGTTAACATTTTGGAAAAAATGTTTTTAAGTACATGTCAACAAGCTTCTTTACTTGTATATGTGCCTGTTTGCAGCTCTCTCAACACTATTTTATGTCAATGTATAACATGGATTTTTTTCTTAATTTTAAAGAGCCAAAGAAAAAACATGCCAGGGGAACCGAGTTTCAAAGCAGTTTACAGTTACAGCAGTTCATATATTATGTATTGTTGTCTTCATTGTAGTTGTTCAGAGTATAAGAGTTAGACATAATGCCTTCCAAATCATTTCAGAGTAAAACTTTCTTTTCTAATGAACCAAGAAAAACCAGCTATCTTGGCTATTTTGCGTATAGCCTACATTTTTTCTTTTTCCTTTTTCTCATTTCCCTCATAACAATTTGTCTTTTCTTTTGAATCGTTTCGTTCCAACTCACAATATCTATCGTACACTTTGAATCTTATTTTCTTCATCAGCCTTTCACACTAGTGAGACCAGATGATGTTTGCACATGAGGCTCTGACATTTCACTTATGAGTATGTATAGGAATCTGTGGATATCTTCTGTGTTTTCCATCTTTTTAGAATATAGCAACTCACAGTAGCTATGGATGATCTCCGGGATTTTTGTGCTGTCTGTTGCGACTTCCCCCTTTTCATTCCTAACTGCTTGGATTTGTTTTTCCTTCCTCTTTTTGATGATGATCGGTAATGGTTTACCGTTTGTAGTTATTATTTCATTGAACCAACTTTTTGATTCATTGATTCTTTATATTGTTTTCTTAGTCTCTAGTGCATTGATTTCTACTTTTATCTTTGTAATTTCACCCGTTATACCAGCTTTGGATTAGATTTATTCTTTTCCTAGAAGTATAAAGGTCAATATTAAGTGGTTTGTTTGAGCTCATTCTGTTTTCTTGATTTGAGGGTTCATTGCTTTAATTTCACTCTTAGGATTTCTTTTATTGCATCCCATAAGCCTGAGGATTCTGCACTGGCCTTATGGTTTAATTGTATGTAGTACGGAATTTCATCTTTAATTGCCTTCGTGACCCGTTGGTTGTTCAAAGGGTATTGTTTCTTTTTCATGTGTTAATAAGTCACTGTGCCTCCCTTTGTTTTTGACTTCCAGTTTTATTGCCCTATGGTCAGATAATATGCATGGGCTGATTTTAATTCCTCTATATTCATTTAAATATTTTTAAGCTAATATGTATGATCCATTTTGAAAAATGTCCCTTGCACAGCTAAGAAGAATGTGTATTCTGATGTTTTAAAGTGGAACATTCTGTAGATGTCTACCAAGTCCATTTTTTCACAGGTTTGGTTTAATTCTATGATTTATTTGTTGAATTTTTGGCTAGTTGATCTACCAATTTTGTGAGAGTGTGTTAGGGTCCCGATTACAATTGTGTTAGTTCTTATTTTTCATTCCTGTTGGTATTTGTTTTATGTAGTAAGGTGACCCTGTTTTGGTGCATAAATATTTAATTGTTATCTCTTCCCTTAACAAGTATGAACTGACCTCTTTGTCTTTTTTCTATTAGATATAGCTTAAAGTTCCAGGACAATGGAGGACTGAAGACGTGTAGGTAGACTCACTCCTCTCACCAGCACTGTTGTCCCAGGGATAATCCATACCATGAATTTTAAAGAGGATGGTTGAACCTGTAGTATTCCTGTTTTTACATCTTCTGTTGTCAAATAATTTATTCACCAGAGATTGAATAAGTACTTGAGAGCTGAGGAGATAGCTCAGCAATCTAAGCACCTGCCTGTTAAATACAAGGACTTACACTCAATCCCCAGTAACATATGCTTCACTGGCCCTGGAACCCCAGGCATGGTGTGCCAGCTACTGAAACTTAGCATGGAAGCCCACACCGGCAGCCCCAGTGTAGGGGAAGCTGAGGCAAGAGGATTACTATTAGTCTGAACTATATAGTGAGACCCTGTGTCAAATAAATAAATAAATACATAAAAAATAGTTGAATTGCAATTGTAGAAAGAAAATTTAAAGAAGTTTCTAGTTTTAAGGAGTTTGTATTCTAGTAAATATGCTTCTTAGGACTAGCACTCTATAGAAATTTGCAACATCTGACAGAAAGTAGGATATTTTGTTAATTTCTGATTCTGTGTAGTCTTATCTAATTTTCAAAGCAAACATGGCTTAAGCACTGGTATCCTCATTTTACAAATATGAAAACTGAAACCCTAGAGAAACTAAATTCACATATTTCAATGCCTTATATCTAGCAGGTGATAAAATCTGCATTTGAATCTAAGAGTTCTTGGTGACATTGCATTTTCTAAGGACTGATCCTGTATGTATATATGTATGTATGTATGTATGTATGTATGTATGTATGTAGTATAGGATCTACAGCGTCTCACTGCACAGATCAGACTTGTAGTGATCCTCCTATTTTCAGCTTCTCAAGCACTGCAATTATAGGCATCTGTCACAGTGCTCAGTCTCGGACTTATCCTTTATAAAAGCTCAGACTACAAAAGGTACTGCACGTGTTTTGCCATATGTATGAACTTTAGAGCAGTAATTTTCTTGTCATTTTATCGATACAAAATGATGGGGAACAGGTAGCAGGCTATTGGACTCATGATTTTTAGTTGTTCTTCAGATTCTGATAATTTCCACAATTGTATGAAACAATAATTTAATTGATAATGTCTACCCAGATTCTCTAAGACCCTGCATATGGTCCTAAATAGCTAATCATGCAAGGCTTGTAAAAGTGCCCAGATGCATTTCTATCTGAAAACAATGCAGTCAGAATGGAAGCTATTTTGAAGTAGATGTGATCCATTATTTTATGTTATCTCTATATCTTCCCCTGCCACTGGTGCTGTCCCTTAGGGGTTAGGAACTGGCAACAATGCAAGATCCAGTTGATGTCATGTTTAGTTTCTCTCACTGAAGTACTAATATTAGTTGACTCCAGCCAACCATGATTAAAAGGGTATTTTATTCAGGCATTATCACATGACAAGAATTAAGAAAAGTAGAGAGTTTTCCATCTCTTGTTGTTATTTTCCCTTAGTTCATCCTCCAATAAGAAATCTCTTTTCTAGGCACGCCTGTATTGTCTTCACTACCGTGTTTAATTACATGGCAGCTCCTTGTCCTCGTATACTTAGCGGAAGTTCCGCTTCACCTTACTTTCCAGCAGCATCCTTTTTCATGCATTACTGGGGATTGATCTCAGGACCTTGCACTTGCCAGGCAGGTAGCTTATGCCACTGAACTATATCTCTGGCCCTCCAGATATATTCTTAACCCGTGTGAAGCTAACAAACCATGAAAGGCTCGAAGTAGAATGAGGACAAAGTACAGAGCCATAGACACCAGAAGTTTCTAAGTACTGAGAGAGTTGTCTGAATAGATACAAATAAATAATTTATATGTGTATACAATATTAGCATTTGTGACAGAAATTAAATATGAACTAAATGAAATTAGTATGAAGTTAGGCTGTAAAAGTCTTTGCTTTCTGTGACGGATAGAATGGCTCTTCAGCAGATATAACATGTACACTGTCATAGCCATTGCCCGTGGTGTAAGAAAAAGGATTATATGGATTGTGTTGAGATTGTTCTCTAAATATCATGGCAAAGAACAGTTGAAAAAACTTTTCTAATAGACTTTCTTCTTAAATAAGTCCCACTTCTACTGGACAGGTCATTATTGACATTGGATATTAATTGTAAGAAAAATATAGGTAAGTTACATCTTACCAATATTTCTTAAAGCTGTGTTGCCTCTACTTTTGTTTCCTGCTTGTATCTGACATCCTGCTGGCTAGCAGAAGGCTGCACCTGTTCGCAGTCTTCACTAGTCTGGTATTCGGTTTTCTGCGTGTCCTCTCGGCACTTTTTAACTCTTCCTAACTGCAGTCTGTCTGGCCAGGGACAAACAACTACTCCACATCTTTAGAGAGTGTCATCAAACACCTCATCAACAGCTTTACATCTAGCAACTTGTCAAGAATTAATTTTCATACTCTACTCCCAGATTTTTTATTGTTGGTTATATTCAAATTAGAATCTCTTGAAGCAGCTCTTACTTGTGGAGCCCGAACTAAGCTTTTATTTAACTTTTTCACCAATCCTTCTTTTCTTTACTCATACTTAGTTTATAATATCTATCATCTGTCTGTCTGTCTTATCTATAATCAGTCTATAACTTGGCATCTCTTTAGTGGACTATAATTTTCTATTTCTACACTTACTCATTTATCAAAAACCCTGCATAACTGCTCCCCCACCCCAGCACCACTTCTTGGTACCAAGAATCAAACTCAAGACCTTGAGCTTGCCAGACAGATGTTTGTGCTACTCAGCTATATCCTGAGAGCAACCTTCCCATTTGGACCAGAGAACAAAATAACAAATTACATTGAAAGAGGGAAAAGACTTTCCCCATTAACGTATGAGTTTGATCACGAGCTAACAATCTGTGTTCACCGTAACAGTAGCACTCATGTGCTGTAAGCATTTTAAATATTCCTTTTCTTAAAGACAGTAAATATAATTTCAAACCTAAAGCTCATGAAACAGTATGTTCACTTTATAATTTAGTAATAGCTTGATAAAGACATCTTTGTAGATTTATATTGCAATTTTCTGTTTTATAGTTGTTTGGATACATCTCTATGTTTTCTCTAATCTTTTCTAATGTCTTCTTGAGAAGATTACAAGTTACATTGAAGTTAGGAAGGGAGGTTATGAGTGGAAACATAAGAGGCAAGGAGAGAAGCATTAAACTGTAGACAGTAACTCAAGGACAAGGAGTGGGCTTGGGATGAGAACGTGAACATAGGCAGGAGGAGACAAGGGAGGTGGACAGACGAAGCTGTCAGGGCGGATGTGGAAGAATGAGGGTGGAATGACTTATAGGAAATTAGTTGTTAATTTGCTGTCCCTCATATTTGTTTCCATTATACTGATTGTAGCCTGAAAAAGAAATAAAGGAGAGATCTGAATAAATGATGAAAGTACCAGATGCCTTCAAGTGTTCAGATATATGAGTTTATTCATTTGAGGTATTAAGATTCTCAATTTGCATTTAGCTAAGGATAGATATAAGATTTGGGCTAAATTGTGCTATACCCAATAAAAACTTGTGACATTCTCTGTTTTTTATTTTCAAAATAATTTCTGAAGGTGATTAACTGTATTTGTCCTGACCTCTTCTGTCATTTGGACTTGGTGTCACTAAGGCTATGTTAGAGTAGTTCATGCTTCTCTGAAAGGCTATGCAACAAATTCTTGGTCATCTTCTTTTAGAGTCATCAAGAAATATAATAGGTAGTTGCTTAACCTACTTTTAATTTCTAAATGGAGAAATTTCCCGTGGCCTCTTGCTTATCCCTTTAGAATTCCTTGACTCTTTCATAGTTTCCAATAACACCAAAATTAAATGTTCCCAAGTGGTACCTATTCTGGTGTCCACTTTATTCCTTCAAAATGAGGTTGCATGTTTTCTATCACTACTTTTAATATTTATACTATGATGTTACGGTAATATTTCTAATTTATAGGAAGTTTGTACTTACACATGATGCAACCTATTACTTATCTCATAAAATTTATTTCTATTATTATAAGCAAATTTCATTATAATTAAACATTTTATACAGCTAGGATCTATAAATAGTATCAAACTGCATGACATTTCAAAATTATTATGGCTCTTGGAATTTTTAAGCTTAAATTGGAGAAACTCTTCTAGTAAGTTAGTAACAACTAATATTGTCAAAAATATTTGATTTTTTGTTACCTTTTTATTAGTTTTAATAAGGAATAACAATGAGACAGTTTCAAAACATGTAAATGGGATAGCCACAATAATTAATACAATACATATTGTTGTCTTCATCATAGTTGTTCAGAGTAAAAGGTACAGACATGATATCTTCTCTAAACATGGTTGGTACAAATATTTCTTCTCATCAAACTAAGAGAAAGCAGTTGTAGACATAGTCCAGTATTCCATAATACATCCCACAATATTAGTAGGTTATCGGCAGAGCTGGGAATGTCATAAGCTATACATAAGGTGTACCAATAAAGTTAATTAAAATTAAACAAGGCTTTAAAAAATAAAGAAGACTTTGCATATTGATGGATTGAAGAAAAAAAGAAAAATGAAATAGGAGATATAAATAAAGGATCATTTTGTAGTGAAAATAATATATATGTATATATATGTATATTCAAGATAGGATAGATATCCAGCTTTCTTTCAGTTCAGTGAGAAGAAAGGTTTGTACTAACAGTGTACGCAGGATATCATGTTGACATCTTGTCCTCTGATTATCAACAATGTGCAATGTATTATTATAACTACTAACCTGCTTTGAAACTGTTTCATTGCTATTGTATCTTTTTTTCTAATAAAAATGTATAAAAATTAAAACATATTTACAATTTCAGTGCTATTATTCATTTTTGCTTTTACTATCATGTAGTATAATCTTTATTTTAAATACTCATCATAGGGCCCGGCGGGATGGCTCAGTGGTCTAAACCGTCTGCTTGGGAAAGCTTGGGCGGCTTCAGGGACCGCGGCTCGATCCCTGGCACCACATGCTGCGCCAGCCCTGCCCTCGGGGTGGGCTGAGCCGGCCACAAAAATGAGTGAATAAACAAACAGAGGTTCTGAAACAAGAAAATAAATAAATAAATAAAATTTAAAAATAAGTAAGTAAATACTCATCATATACTTTGATAGGAATTCATAACCAGAGACTGTATTATTAAATCCTGCTATGCTTTGGCATTCATATTGTTCATGTTTTACTGGAATGATGGTTTAACAGAAAGAAGGATTGTTTCTCAGACAGATTTTTTTTTTCTCTTTTTGAGACAGGGTCTTGCTATGTAGTTCAGGCTGGCCTTGAGCTTACTTTTGTAGCTCAGGCTGGTCTTGAACTCACATCGATCCTCCAGCCTCAGCTTCTCACGTGCTGGGATTAGAGGTGTGTGCCACCAGTTCTACCCTGTTGCTGAGTCCTTAACAAGTGTCTTCTCATTCTAGTTGCCTAGCATACAAGAGCCACTTAGTAAATTTCACTGGCATCCACTTATCTTCATTATAAGGAGCTATTACTCAAAAGGTTTGTGAATCTTAGGCTTTTTTAGGAACTTAAAAAAAACCTATCATCTGTATTCATCTTTTTATGTCAACTGATTTTATTTGCATGTGTTTGAGGTAAATTTTTCAGTTTGTCACATAGGGAGTGCCAAGTTGTCGGATATGCAGTTTGGAACACAGAGCATAGGTCTTTGCTCTGCCTGCATAGAAGGAAAAAAATAAAAACAAACACTTTACATGCTGCTCTATGAGTCTTGGTCTTGGCAAAGATTTTGGTGAATGGTATGAACAAAAAATGGATAATTACAATTTTTATCTTTGGTATTTTTACGTCAAATTGTCAGTTATGTTTTGTTGTGTATCTCAGTTACTTTTTACTCATTGCAGGGACAAAATACCTGACACTCAAAATAAGGAAGGAAAAGTTTATTTAGCTCACAGTCTGTAGAGATTTCAATCCATACTCAACTGGCTCCAAGGCAGAGTGGCACATGGCAGAGAGCAGCTGTTCATGATGGTAGAAAACAGCAAAGAGCAAAGAGAAGGACAGCGGCTACAGTGTCTAACCAGCCTCCTTCTCCTCCTCCTTATATTATAAGCAGGCTACTATCCTAGGGCTGTAAGTGTAGAACTACACAATGCTCATGTTCTCCCCTTACACAGGATGAAGATGTCTACAAAGTAAGAATCTGGCTCTAAACCAAGTCACTTAATTAAACTTATAAAGTTTTCAAGTTGACACAATGTGTCAACCAGTACAGTTGGATAGAGCAAATATTTCATAGGATAGATCAAAAATATTTCATTATATTTGTCACAGTTGTTAATTCTGGGAATACACCTCTCATATAAACTAACAAAGTGAAAATGAAGAGGAAGGAGAAAGAGAAGGAGAAGGAGAAGAAGAAGAAGAGGAAGAGGAAGAGGAAGAGGAAGGGGAAGAGGAAGAGGAGGAGGAGGAGGAAGAGGAAGAAGAAGAAGAATGAAAAGAAGAAAGAACCAACCCTATATCTATGGCTATTTGTTTGAAATTCCTTTTGGTGCAATAGTACTCTAACCTTTTATATGAAAGAAATATACCCTAAAAATAAGATTTCTGTCAGTAAATGTCTTAATATTTTAGATCAATGTATATTCTATGCTAGATAGCTTAGAATAGTGCTTCCTATCATGATCTTCTGTAGCTTAGTAGACACACATGCATACATCATGCATACATGTTTACATATATACAGACAGATAGACAGACACAGATATGTACAAGCATGCATGTGTGCATAATTTGAACCAAGTAGTGAGTCATTTTTGGTGGCTCTAAATCAGTAGAACCACTTTACCTCAGTTCCTCTTATTGGATTAAAGAAACCAATCACATACTTTTCTAATAAAAATATATACCTTTTTTTTTTTTTTGAGACAGTGTCTTGCTGTGCAGTTCAGGCTCCCCTTCAAGCATCCACCAACACACTCAGCTGAAAAACACTTAGTTTGGCATAGCAATAGCTGGCTGTTCATCTCAGTGGCTGCATTCAGGGACTACAGTAAGCGATCTGTATCCACCCGCTTTGGGTGGATCTGTATCCAAACTGCAAGATGTGTGCACACATGTGAAGTCCACATGGGTGAGCCTTGCCCATATTATGAGCCTTGTTATGTTTTTGTATACTTATGATTTTTTTTAAAATTTTTATTTATTTATTTATTTATTGTTTCAGAACCTTTGTTTGTTTGTTCACTCATTTTCATGGCCGGCTCAGCCCGCCCCAAGGGCAGGGCTGGCGCAGCATGTGGTGCCGAGGATCGAACCACGGTCCCTGAAGCCGCCCAAGCTTCCCCAAGCAGGCGCTTTAGACCACTGAGCCATCCTGCCGGGCCCATACTTATGATTTTTTATTAATTTTTAAAAAATTTTTTTTCAAGTTAGTCCAGTTTCAGTGGCACATGAAAATCTGCTTTGACAACTTTGAGAGGAAGTTGAAATTTAGTGCTCAGGTTCCTCAGCTACTAACATCGGCTTGAACGATGCAAGCCAAGGAAGTTAGCTATCTATGGCGGATATGACAGAGATATGAACTCTAGAGATGTGGTGGAGATAAGACTGATAGATGTAAGACAGATAGAATACAGAATGAAGACCTTGTCTCAGAGGAGGAAGAAAACCGTAATGTAAATAAATGTTTCACTAATCAAAATACTACAATGATCATTTGTATCTGAATGATCCCATATTAGAACTAGATCAGAAAATATTACTTGGTGCTTCCTAGGAGAGAAAACTATAGAATGGATTGCCAACACTGTGACTCAGTGGTCAAAATTGTAAACAGATCGTGTTTTTAAAAATACACTAATAATGAACCACAAGGAAACATTCTACATGCATCAATAGTACTATTCAAAAATAGAATTATCATAACACTTAGCTATCTAGCCTGAAAGCTTTCAGAGCAGGCCTTTGTCATTCTCATCCTCAGAAAGTAAAGGATTTATGGAGAAGGGATTAGTATGGCTTTGAGATTTGGAGAACAGTCACAGCACTCAAGATTTAGTCTTCTTCAAAACTGACTATGTTTTTGCAACAAAAAGACTCACCAAGAAAGAAAAAATTCAGACAATTTGTCTAGTATTTTCTCATTTTGAAAGCTTTGTTTCAAGCTGTCAAAAAATTCATGCACTGTCCAAATACATCACAATCACGAAAAACTTGTGTCATTTCATGGTTGTTGAAGCATTTGGCAATATATGCCAAGCAAACCTTCTGAATATGGAATAAAAATACATGCCCAAGTAGTTACAAAGACATTTCATATCTTCAACATAGAAATTTATCCTGGAATTCAGCCACCAAGCCTTCCTTTGTACAGCAATATACCAGATGGCTTCTGAAAAGACTTGTTGCATGTGTTTCAAAAAGTATCCCAAATGTTACACTTGACAATTGATTCGTTAGTTACTCACAGATGTTACTTTTTCTGAAAGAACAACAGTTGACCAATACAGGAACTATTTGAAAGAACTCAGCCAAGATTTCTTGACAAAATGCTGCAAGACCACAATACAAAAATACACATTTACAGTCTTCATTTCAGAAAGATACAGCATTGGCATTCTATGTGGTGAAGAAAAACAGAGTAACAATGACACTGTTTACATTATACCATGAGGATAAGGTTGGTAGTCAGGCTGTGTGTATTGTGTGGATGTCTACTCTCTCAGCACTCAGGAGCCTGAGTCAGGATAAGCCCATAAATTAAAGTCAGCTGTGCTACACAATGAATTCCAGGATGGCCTGGACTATATTATGACGAAGAAAAACAAAGTAATATTGATAGTGTCAATGTGACTACATGATGATAAGACTGATGGTAATATTAACGTAGTGGACCATACCTATAATCCCAGCATTCAGGATGAGGCAGGAGAATTCTATAAATTCAAGATAATCTTGTGCTGCACAACGAATTCAAGATTAACCTGGATTACAAGAATATGTGTCAAAACAAATACAAAAGGATCGGTATTGAATACTCAACACAAAGAAAGCCAGAAACGACACATTTTAAAACAAAAGTGGAATAGATTGTACAAAACTCTGCCCAAAGGCTGTGTTTAACTCAATTCCAAATACAGCAAGCATAGATTTAATGTTTATAAAGACACAGCAAGCACAAAATATGAATGAAAATTTTCTTAGAGGCTTCTGACTGGGATTCACAAACAATGAAACACAGCAGACAAAGAACAGTGTATATCTGCCCAAAGAGTTCCTTCAAAGAATTTTGGAGCAGGCCAGAGAACACGTAGGTGAAACGTCTCAAGAAGCTCCTAAGGAACAGTAAGACCAGCAAGATAAGAAGTACCTTGATATCTTGAAAAGATGAGACAGAAGAGCAAAACACACATGCTCTCTGTACAAGCGATAGTGGATGAAACATGTTCTCATTTGTGAAAGCTGCCTTAGGTTTGAAGGCAGATGAGATTTTGTGGTCAAGTTTTCTTTGTATGTTCACTGTCGTTTACATAAGAATTTGTTTTTGCAGTTAGTTTTTTAGATTAATGAACAGACAGTTGGTCAACCAATGAGATGATAAGCACCATTGCTCAGGTAAAACTGATTAAATTGGAATCAAATGGGGAAGTGAGTCACCTGACAAGCAGGCATGAATATGGAACAGGGTCTCTTCCTGCTGGGGGTTGGGTTAGTGACTCATTTTTGGACTCTATCAGGCCACTGATATCTATTTAGAATATCAGAAACTGATGTGCATCCCTAGGGAAGTATGTGGCTGCATTAGTTTACTCTTTGGTCCCACTTCATGCTCACCTAAGCGAGTTCCCACGGTTTTCAATGAAGACCTACCTCAACGCATGGTTTTACTCTGTAAAAGTCCCTGGAAGGGTCAGCTTCTGGGGACCATCCTCTCCATGGCCCCCTTCTGTCCCTCTCTCGGACAGAAGCTTTCTTTCCTTCAATAAATATATTCAGCTCATAAAAAAGTAAACAGTTGGTGTAGTAAATGTTGATGCTTATTTTATTTACTTATTTATTTATGTATTTATGTATTTATGTATTTATTTATTTTTGTCTTTTTGAGACAGGGTCTCACTATGCAGTACAGGCTGGCCTTGAGCTCACTTTTGTAGCCGAGGATGGTCTCAAACTCGCACTGATCCTCCTGCCTCAGCCTCCCAAGTGCTGGGATTACAGGCATGTGCCACCACGCCCAGCTGTTGATGCTTATTTTAAACACTCAGTGTATGTTTTATGTTTTATTTTATTTTGTTGGTATTTCGTTATGCTGCACAGTGAGCTTTGCATACCATAATGGGAAGCTCCTGATGGAAGAGGAAGACAAGAGAAATGACAAGCCTGACCTGTCAAACAGGAAGGAAAATCTAAGCACATGTACTAAGGTTTTATTTGTACATGTACTGCACATGACTACATTCCTCATCATTATATACTAAGAGCGTGTACTAATATTTTAAAAAATGAATTGCTCTAAAAAAATCTTTTAAAAATGTAAAAAATAACAGTGCATTCCTTGCAAAACTTATGTATGGATCATGGTCTGGCATGTGCCAATTGTCTTATGTGTGACAATTGAAACAAATAATTTTTAAAATATATTTTATTAATTTAAAAAAATACTTGCGTATTTATTTAGTATAGGGTGTGACTATACAGTTTAGACTCATGGTTATGCTCTTGCCTCAACCTCACCAGCACTGGGATTACAGGTGTGAGCCACCATGCCTGGTTTTAATGGCCTTAACAGTGAGCCCACTGCACAGCTGTGTCTTGAGGCTGGCACAACATATAGTACTGGGGATTGAATTTGAGGCAGGCATTTAAACCAGCAAGCTATCTCTTCATCCCAAAATAGAGACTATTTCTACAGCACAATTTTCTTTGTATTTTCCTTGCAGTTTACATAGCAATTCATTTTCTCTGTTATTTTTCAGATCTTACAAGCAGGTAAGCAGTTGATATTGAAAACGTTGTTGCTTATCTATGCATTAAACATATTAAAAATTTAGTATTTTTATTTGTATTTCATTTTCCTGTCAAGTACGCATTGTTTAACATACTCATAAAATTAAATATAATAAAACTCATAAAACTAAAATTAAAAATTCATGACAGAAACATTCCTGAACAACAACCATAGACATTACATATCCTCATAATGGAACTTTTCCTAAAATTTTCCATAATTTCTTTGGACCTATGCAAATGTGAAAACATTAGACAGTAAAAATCAATAAGTAGTTTCAACCAAGCCTTGTGAGGAACTTTTGATAGATATCAGATATACCTGATAGGTTAAGTTCAAGAATAGAGATTATTTTACTCAGTTATTCTGACTTGAGTAATTTAATTGTTCTAGGTACTGACATACCTTACTACCGGTCCTGTGAAACAACATGCCAGTGTGGCAATGGACATCAAGGACACCATGCTAAGCATCTAATGCTGATGTGTGGTAGAAAACTTGCATTGAAACTTTAAGTTACCTTGAAAGTTTCTGATTCAAAAAATTCCTCAATAGCCTTCTTGTCCAGGAAGCAGCAAGAATAATCATGAACCTAATCAGTGTGTAGCCATAAATCAGGAAAACATTTAACAGAAAATATTTTTGATATTTCAATTTTTATTAGCATATAATGTTTATTGTTCCTAATAGCTACACTCCTGATCATAATGTACTGAACAAGTACTAAGTTTTTTAAACTAAAAACATTACATTCTGTACAAAGTGTTGGAACCTGTACATGAAGTGTCTTGATGCTTTTTTCACCCTCTTCCATTCTTATCCCTCCCTCTCTCTTCATCTATTGGTCTTCCTCCCATTTGAGAAGGACTGGCCTCCTTACTATTTTCAATCGTTTATTTAGTTCTTTATTAAATTTTAAATTTCTTATCTAAGAAAAATAGCCGGATGTGGTGGCTCATGCCGGTAATCCCAGCACTCGGGAGGCTGGGGCAGGACGATTGGTGAGAGTTCGAGACCAGCCTGGGCTACAAAAGTGAACTCAAGGCCAGCCTCAACTGCATAGTGAGACCCTGTCTCAAAAAGACAAAAAAAAAAGATGCAATATTGAAGTTCCTGTATTTAACTTATTTCCCTTGGCAAAATGTCTTCAAGGTGCAAGTATTGTCCTACAAATGACTCCAGTCTATCCTCTTTATGGCATAGTCATAGTGCGTAGTGTGCTTGTACCACACTTCCTTCATCCCTTCATCTGTTGAAGACCATATAAGTCACTTCCAAGATTTAGCTCTTATGAATTATGTTGCTGTAAACATGAGTGTGCGTATGTCATTGTACTGTGATGTCTTTAGCTCTCCCAGCAAAATAACTGAAATAGGAATTGCACACTTGAATGGAATTTCAAGGTTTAGTTGAGAGGAGTCTCCATACTGATTTTCACAGCAGTTGTACTAGTTTACATTCACACCAACCACATAGGTTTCTTTCTTCCCTGAAGTCTCTCTAGAATTTACTATTTGAATTTGACATGATAGTTATGCTTTCTGTAGTAAGATAGAACCTCAGTGTTGTTGTAACTGGAAGTTTTCTACCAGCCAGTAATGCTAAATATTTCTTTATGTATATATGGTTATTTTTACCTCATGAGAAATGTCTCTTTCAGTTACCAATTTTTTAACTGGGTCCTTTAATTTGGGTAGTATATTTTGTTTTGAGTTGTTTATACAATTTAAACATTAATCCACTGAGAAAAAATATCAAAAGACTTCATATTCTTTTGACTGTTTATTATATTGGTTATTTCTTTTGCCGTGCAAAAGCTTTTTTGATGCCTGATACTATTTCCTGTGTAATGTGGGCTCAGAAAGGCCTTGCCTACACCTGTGACGTTTGAGAATTTTACTAAGTTTAACTTCCAGCAGATTAAGTACATCTGTTTTAATTTTTTGGGCTTCAACCTATTTTGATTTTAGTTCAGTACATAGTGAGATATAAGATGTTAACTTCAGGCATCTATATTCAATTGTCTGTCTGTATGTGCATAGCAGCTATCCAAGCACAATTTATGAAAGAAAATGTTTTCTGTAGTGTTTGTTTTTGTCTCTTTCATCAGCGGCCAGATGGCTAACTGTATGTGCCACGGTTGTTTCTTTTCCTTCTATTCTCTTTCATTGATTCACATGCCTGATTTGTTCCAGTATTGAACTGTTTTTATCACCATAGCTTTGTAATATATGTTAAAATCAAGGATTGTGTAAACTCCAACTCTGTTCTTGTTACCAAGAATTTGGAGGGTGTGGCTTGCTTATTTATTTTGTTATGTTTTTGCTACTTCCAGTCTCTTCTGGTTCACTGAATTTTATGATTGTATTTTTTAACATCAATAACTTTTTAAAAAGTGTTTGGAATATACTCTGGGATCATTGTTTGTCAACACTTCAGTTGTGATACTTCAATATCATATTCTCATCTTATATGTTCATTAGTATCAGACAAAGAATTCTAGGGCTTCATCGTTAAGAAGAATGGCTCTCCCTGAGCAATCCCTGAAGAAACTTCATTAGTACAAATAATAAAGGCACAGATGTCGAGGTAGCTGTGAAAACATCTTGCACAAAAGCTTCTGCATTCATTTGTACCTAATTGAGTTCTGAATGTGGCCGTGTTCTTGAATGGAAAACTATTGCTACCTTTGTGCCATCTGCTCCTTTGTGTCCCTGCCAACTGTCAACAAAGAAAAACAGTGGATAGTGAGGACAACAGTGTCACGCTGGTACTCACTTGGAACTTGATGTTGTCCCTAACAAAGTAGGGACAAGCGTTAGTAGGCAAAGGCAGTTCTAGACACATCACAATGTGGAGCAACATAGGGACCGCAGGGCTTGAAGGTTTTCCTTTCCTTTAAGAACAGTAGCCATGGTGAAGCTCTGGGAAACGTTAGGTCTGTGACTCTTGGGCTAAAGGTTCTGGAGGATTGATCTTTAATGTCACCCTCTGTTATTTCATGACAGTGTATGTGACCACCTCAGACAATCAGCCAACTAACAGTCAGTTGTTTATTTGCTCCACAGTAAACGTTGTCTGCGATTCTTGATCAGAGATGAGAAAAGATACAATGTCCCATTGCTCAATTTGGAAACTCAGTTTTTCTGCTGTTGTCCAGATTCTTTTAAATTTCATAATATCTTTATTGTCAGCACAGGTGTTTGGGGTAGCAGTAACTGAGGCACAGAGCAAATGTACAAGCAAGAAAACTGATATTTCTCTACCACACTCGGTAACCTGACTATTCCATAAATTGTTGTAACACGTACTTATAAGCATTAATAAACTATGTCAAGTTTTAACTGGTGAACTGATGGATCAAATAATGTTTCTTAGCAATGTAAAACAGAAACCGGACTACAGGTGCCCAGTGGAAATGACTGTCTTTATCTAAACATATTGAAATTGACCAACCAATTATAGCTGTGTGATCAGGAAGCATTTACTCTCCTTTTGTAAAGGTTGTGAGTGTTTTGCGATATTTTGTATGCTTATATGATTAATAGGAACATTTCTATTCAGCATTCTGGATGAAGATAAAATAAATGTATAAAGGTATCAGATCAGCTGTGCACATTGCAGTCGTAGTCTCTCATGAGCCCTTTGCTGAAGTCCTGTCTCAAGCCCAGGCCCAGGTTGTTTTGGGAAGATCATATTTGATGCTCAAAATAGCTTGAGAAAACCATGGGAAGTAAAGCTATTGATAGAAATTCATTAAAAACATCAAAACATAACTTAAAATAGAACTCAGATTAGGGCTAGGAGAGTTAATATTTCCTTAGTGAATGCAGTTCCTAATTGGTTCTCCTACAACAGGTGAAGAATTAGAAATATATGTCATATATACATTTGAAATAATAGGAAAGCGCTGGGGATATAGTGCAGCAGAACAAGGACCTATCTATGAAGTGTGAGGTTATGAGTTCAATTCCTGATACCCAAAGGACAGACAGAAAGACAGACAAACAGACAGAAAAAAGTGGAAGGAGGGAGAAAGAGAGAGAGAGAGAGAGAGAGAGAGAGAGAATAAGAAAGGAAGAAGGGGAGAAGGGCAAAAACAATGAAAAGTAAACATAAGGCATAATTTTCTGAGTCTGATAGCACAAGAAGCAAAATTGAGAATGCCTGAAGATTGAAAGAAGGATTGCAATAAGAGATACAGAGTGCAATTGTGCAGTATGTATTGATAACTTTCTTATAGCCTCATATCTATATTTGTCATGGAAACACTGGCATCAGCACAGTAATATCAAAAGTAAGGAATAAATCTAGGAAAACATTGAAATCCATAATCCTAGTGGAAGAGAAACCTCGTATCAGGTTAGGACAGTTCTTGTTAGATAGGAATCTTTTGTTGCTGTTGTTAATGATTTTATTTTATTTTTAAATAGTTTTATTACTTTTAATAAGAAATAACAATGAGATAGTTTCAAAACACATTAGTAGGACAGCCACAATAATTAATATAATGCATACTGTTGTCTTCATAGTAGTTGTTCTGAGTACAACATGCAGAAATGATTACTTTTCTAAACATTATTGGTACAAATATTTCTTCTCATTGAACTAACAGAAAATAATTGTATACATAGTCCGATATTCTGTAATGGTAGTAGGTGATCAGCAGAACTGGTGATGTCAGAAGCTGTTGCCTTGGGTCTTTTATAGCTCAGCATACTTAAAGATAGGAATCATTCAATGGCATTTTCTGAAGACACACTTAAGTTGCTTCCTTATAAAACTTTTGTTGACAAAAGAAACCAAATTGAAGATTTCCTTAATTGCAAACATATAAGCTATCCAATAATACTGTGAAGCTAATCACAGGATATTATATTATAAAATTAAAAATATATGTACCCAGTTTGAAAAATTACATTATGAAAGCATATTAATGATATATTGTTAAAGAATAACTTAATTTAGAAGTGCAATACAAGATTTATATCAAAGCGAATTATCCTTATTGCACTAGTGATAAATATTTGTGCATACACTTAAATTCTTGCTATATTTTAGTTTTTGAAAATATTTATCAATTAAGCTTTAAAAGAACTATATTTAAGCTCCACCAACATATTAGAACTGTTATGTTAGGTAATAAATATTTCACAAATTTTTATAACATCGAAGTAATTTAGATTCCTGTTTAGAAGAAAAATTGCAAGAGTTGTTCTAATTGTCTTCCTGTTTTCTCCCCTAGGAGAGTTAATGTTTCTGTTTTAATATTTAGGTCTTTGACCCATTTTTACTTTAATTAAGTGCTCTGAGGTAGACATGGGTTTCATTTTATTTTGATTAGCACTTTGTTAAATCTGTATAGTGGTTTTTGGGACATGACCACTTTCACAAATTTATTTTTTCCTACTCGTGAGTAAGGAATATTTTTCCATTTTTCTAATATCCTCTTTGATCTCCTTTTTCAGAGTAATATAATTTTCAGTGTATATATCTTTTATTTTCTTTGTTATATTGATTCTTAAACATTTCATTTTTTATGCTATCATGAAGGATGCTGCTTCTCTAATTTCTATCTCATTGAGTTTGTAATGTGTGTATAGGAATGCTATTGATTTTTGGTGCTGATTTTGTGTATAACTATGCTACTGAATTTGTTTATTAACTCTAGAGGTGTTTTGGTGGATATTTGTGGCCTTTTTATGTAAAGTATGATGTCATTTGTGACTAATGATAATTTAACTTCTTCTTTTCCTATCTTCATTCCTTTTATTTCTCTCTCTTATCTAATTGCTCTGGCTAATGTTTCCAGAACTGTATTGAAAAGAGTGGGGTTGGTGAATATTCTTGTCTGTTTCCTGAGTTCAGAATGAAACTTTTCAGTTTTTTTCAATTTAGTATGATGTTGATTGCTAGTTTTTCATAGATGTATTTTATCTCTTTGAGGTAAAGCTTATCTATTCCAATTTCTTATAAAGCTATTATGAATGAATTTTAGACTTTATCAAAATCTTTTTCTGGATTTACTGAGATAATCATGCGATTTTTGTCTTTGGCACTGTGATGTATTTATTGATTTTTGTGTGTTGAAAAATTCCTATTGTCTTTCTAGTATTTGCTGAGAGTACAAGATGGAGGCTTGCTGTCTTGTATAAACTCTATTAGTACAAATATTACTTCTCATTGAGCTGAGAGAAAGTAGCTGTATCTATAGCTCAATAGTCCATAAAAGTAGTGGGGTCATCAGCAGAACTGGCAATGTGTGAAGCTGTTGACTTGAGTCTTTTACAGCTCAGCATATTAATATGGCTTTACTTTTTATACCTCTCGGTTAGACTTTTCTGCTATATGGTTAAGACCAAAATGAAGCAAGACCTATAGAACAAAAAATGTAACTTTTATATCTGACGAGTTTGGTCAGATCCTCTTCAGATTTATCCTGAAGCCACGTACAGCATTTTGTAGCACTTTGTCAGTGTCATCCATCTGGATGAGCCATGGTCATTGCTTGACCAATATGTTCTCTGTGAAAGTCTGAGACAATGTTTTCTCTCTAGGTAGCTCTCCTTAGGCACACTATACATCATTGTTCCTTTTGCTTTGTAACCCCATAATCTCCTTGAACAGAAAATTTGGGAAACCACTGAGTTATAGGATGTTACAGTACAAGTTCTCTTATGTCCTGAGTCCTCACTGATCTTAAAGGGCTAGGGCTAAAACATTAGCTATCCTTTTAGACCTTCTTTTTCTCTAATTTTTTGGTCTGCGAATTTAAGTTGTTAACACTTCAGAAGTGAACCTCAGTGATATTATTACCCTACAGCATAGTCAGCTGACCTTAACATCACTTTCTTTCACATCTACTACTTGAAATTTCTTAAATTCTGTTACACTGTTTCAATATTCATACATTTACACTTTTCCTTCCTCACTAGAGCATAAATCCCACACAGAGCATCATTGTATTATTCTTTACAGTACCCACAGAACTTACTTAAATAGGCTATTAGTAAAATCTATAAATCAGGACAGAAGTACACACAGTTTTACAACCTGACCATATGGAAGACTAACCCAACTATATTTATATTCACAGCCAGTGCACCTATATATAGAAAGTCTAAGAAATGGAATGTTATTTGCAAACTCAGATTTTTAAAATAAATAGTTACTAAAAACATAGTTATTGGACACATAAATATTATTTTGCTACTCTGAGTCATTCTTCCGGAAAGACAGCCTTTTTAAATAAGGAATCTGGAATATATTTTCAGTGTTTGCAAAAGCAGCAACTCTGACTTGGCAGAGGCGGTGACAACAACTGCACTGTCACCAACAATCATCTTGCAGGAGCTACAGCTCAACATTACTGTGACTTGACAGAATAATTTATGGGATATTAAACAGTGTTTTGCTCCTTTGATCACTACCTCAATATGCAATGCAGTAAAAGTGTTATCCTTTTAGGATAGTTTTATTGTTGCCTTATCGGACCCAGTTATTAATGTCATCAGGATAGCACACTCTGGCCCAAATCACTAGCTCTAAAGTCCATTTCTACACAGAGTCATGCAGTGTACTTACTGCTTCAGTACTATCATATCTGCTAAATGTTTTCCTTACATTATAATTAAGGGACCATACTTGCAGGTTAACTAGAGTGTTAGATTAGTTTAAACATTCCCTGCATATGAGTGCTCACTAAGCATGTTTGTCATCTGTGTGTTTATCTTTGTGACACCAGCCACAGAACAAATTAACACTATATGATCATTATATTGATAACACGATTGTGCTATCAGGAGAATTGAAAGCATTTCATTCATTGTCTTGCTGTCTTGTTGTTTTGCTGAAAATTTTATGCAAAAATTTTGTGCACAAATACTCGAATGCCTGTTATGCTCAAAAACTCCAAATCAAGTATGCATTGAATCTGAAAAATTCTTTAAAGCAAGTAATAAACTATAAGCAAAAATGAAAGCATGTATATGCTCTACTCTCCTATTTAGGGGAACACAATGCACATGTTGTAGCTCCTTATTGCTAAAACTGAGGCAATAAATCAGTTTTATTTGGTGGACGTATGTTATTTTTATAAAATCTGTGGTTTTAGGGAAAGGTATTATTATGAAAACTTCTATATCTAATCTGTTTACTAGCTCATCAATGAACGATATAAATCATCTGATTTGTAAAGAAACATTTCATTTATACTTCTAGTCACCTATATTCTTAAATAAAATGCCATATACGTAGATCTATGAGCTTAAAACTTGCTTAGTTACTTTGCAAGTTGTCTGGTGTAAAATGTAGCACTTCAGTTTTAGTAACATTTTCTAATTTTGGGCTACTATTGCATATCTTCTGCTTTTCGAGTATAGAAATTTTAGATTAGATTTTTTAATCTAGTTTAGATTTTTTGTTTTTTTACTGTGAACTTAGAAAATTGACTATCTACTTTTACTCTTGGCTTTGTCTTTCTTTCTTTCTTTCTTTCTTTCTTTCTTTCTTTCTTCTTTTTTTGGTACGGGATCTCACTGCACAATTGGGACTTATCCTCCAGCCTCAGCCTCCCCAGAACTGAGATTACAAGTGTGTGCCACCACACGCAGTCTTGGTGACTGGTTGGCTGGTTTAGCCCTGGGCCATCATGGTGTGTGGTACCAGGCTTTGAACCTAGGTCCTTGCACTTGCCAGGCTTCGACCACTGAGCTATCTCCCTGTCTCTGCTTTCGGCTTTTAAAATTAACATTTGTCTATTCTGTGAAAAGAATAAAGCCTTAGGCTTCTAACTCCTCATTTTAATCCATTTGTTACAGTTTTAGCATTTTAACTTATTTTCCAAGGACAAAGATCAGGACTTAAAGAAAGATGAGTAAAAGGAAACAGAAAGGGGGAGGAAGAACTTTTAGAGAAAGGATTTGAAAATTGCCTTTCTGAAACATAAATATTCTTTCTCTATAGTGGCATATGTTTGCTTTCCCAGCATTTGCTTTCTTGGGGGCGATAGACTAGGGACTCAGGAGACCCTGCTATATACAAAGTTCAAGGCCAGCCAAGACTATATAGCAAAACCTTGTCTGAAAATAATTTAAATTTCTTGATTTAATTATTTCTCCAAAAGTATGACATAATATATGAAACATATGGTCTTGTTTTTGCCAGTATTCTATATCTTACCTAACATTTTATTTTCAGTATTGCAATTATTTTATTTTTCCAGTCTGCCTCAATTTGTCTTTGTCCACATTGGGAACTGTAAAGTCTTTGGAGAAGCTTTCACAAGAAATGAAATTGACTCTTAATTATAAAACTAAATACAAACATTGAGCTCTTCTGACGTCTCAAGTTCAGTTTCTGTGGTCAACGTCATGTCACTCCATCTCCCGGATGTTCTTGAGACTTCTAACATACTAACTCAACTTTTGCTGTGTAAAAAATAAACTAGATGTTGTCCACAGCTGTTCATTCCTACAAGCGATTTAAGGTGATATTTTAGGGGAATATTCTGCTTTATTTTCAAGTGATTTAGATATGAAATGGAATTTTATAGCATATGTGATTTTTCTAAGTGTTTTCTTTTCTTTTCTTTTCTGTTCTTTGGGTACTGGTGATAGAACTCAGGCCCTTGCTCTTGCCAGACAGATGCTTATGCCGCTGAGCTATTTCCCCAGCCCCAATATGTGATTTTTCTAAACAACAAAGGTTGCCATGGCGTCATAGTCCATAGGTCAAATTTAAAATTTACCGTACAACTTAGCACGTTCTGTTTCATTTTCTCCACATTGCAAATCATTGAAAAGCCCAAGTGGTAGATATTATACTTTTATTTCCTCAGAAAGATATTCTGTTTCACTGAAATTTTTGATTCACTCAGAAAGGTCAATATTAATTGAAATAATCATGTTTACAAAGCTTCTCAATTATTCCCTGGGATGATGAGTACAAAGGACACGATAGATTAAGACTTTGGATGTTTAGTTTCTTCCAATTCTGCTTCTTTACTAAGAATTTAATGTCAAGTACTATTAGACTTTGTTGCTCTTGGTCAGTTTTCCAGCTCTTTGTATTGTTTTAGTGATGACCCTAGCT
Source organism: Myocastor coypus (assembly GCA_004027025.1). Taxonomy (NCBI): domain Eukaryota; kingdom Metazoa; phylum Chordata; class Mammalia; order Rodentia; family Myocastoridae; genus Myocastor; species Myocastor coypus. The sequence goes on from PVJA010009935.1 coordinate 41,457, forward strand.
TGTTGAGGTAAAAGGACACACAATTAAACTGTAGGAGACTTCATGGGAAATTGGACAATATTTTTGGACCAATTTCATCAGTGAAGTTATGTATTTAATTGATCTTTCCAATCTTGTGGATTGCTTACTCAGTAAGGCACACAACTGTGGAGTTTTTTTTTAAATTTTGTTTTGTTTTGTTCTTTTCTTGACCACACATAAATTCCTTGCTCAACACCTGTAAACTTTTACCCTTGCCTCAGCTGGAGCCTATTGCTGATTCTCCATACTTCCACAGTAGGACTCCAAATTCATCTTTGTCCACTTGGTTTATTGTACTTGAAGTACCTTTAGGTGAAATGGACTTTTGCATAGCTGTATTGTATTGTATTGTATTGCATTGTATTGTATTGTATTGTATTGTATTTATTCTGGTACCAGAATCTAACTTGTGTTTGCCAGGCAGGTGCTGAGCTGCTGAGCTATATAATTTTAATAGTTTATTTTTAACTCATATACTTTGAATTCGTATCCATTCTTCTATTCCAAAGCAAGCTGATGCTTATCATTAGCGATTTTGACTCTTGAACAAGTAGACATTTACTGATTATAAGATCCAAGCAGGCTAGTGCTTCTTAAAGAATTATGGAATATGATAGGACAACTTGTGTGACATGAAATCAGTGTATTGGGAAAGTTTTAGTCAAAAGCGACCAGGTGACAATGAACTGTAATGTTGGTTTGCATTTTTCTGCCCATCCCTGCATCTTTAGTTATGGAGCAGTCCTTTTTTAAAAAAATTTAACTAAATTTTTTAAAGAAAAGAAATAATTAGAAATATTGCAGAATTGGAAAATACAAGATGATAGGAATTCAGTAATAACTGTTACAATACATCTTGGTATCCTCAAAGTAGCTGTGCAGATTACCAGCCATAAATATGTAAAATTAGTCAAAAATTTAAGCATTAACTGTTCCTTTCTATAAATAAATAGAAATCACTAGTAAATAGAAATCTTAGCTATCCTGTGTATGTATGTTTTCAAACAGTGTTGGATCTCATGCCATTATAAGATAGTATAGCTCTGATTATTGACCTTAAGAATATCTGTTAGAAAATTGTGTTTCACATATATAAATATATAAATAGAAATAGATATATAGTCAATTTTCTTATTTAATTATCAAAAAAGAAGGACTTGGTTAATTGATGATTTCAGTTAGGTCTGTATAACTGCAGTTTTCCTGCAAAATGACAAAGAACTAAATCATAAATTAAGTCACCCTTACTTTTTCTAAAAATAATTTTTTCATAGAAAAAATGCAAAATATTATGAAAAAATATTTTTCATAAAACTGTGTTTCCAAATATTTCATATCATTCATCTCAGATAGTATTAAATAGCAGGGTATTTCACATTGACCATTAAGGCTTTAAACGTATACAATTATATAAATAATGACTGGCTAGGCCTACTATAAAAACGCAATCCTATACTTTCTAAGCCATTATTTAAGAAAGCACAAGTGATCTTTCACTGGGTACATTATTTCAGTCTAATGAGATGCTTTAAATGAATGCAATTTAATTTTAATAGAAACATAATTCTAATTTTATATACTTTACATTGGATTAGTTTGGGTTTATAATAAACTTTAAAATTCAGCCTGTTCTAATTTTTATTTTTAGTAATATGTGTTTGCCGCACATAGTGATTCCAATCACTTTGGAGAGCTGGTACATGTATCGAACATCTCAGTTCTTTCTACATCCCCTTCCCTGCTCCTCTCCATCTCTTGGCCCTCTTCTGAACTTAGAATGACCCATCTCCATTTTTGTAGTTATCTTTTATCTTGCTCTTGCAGTCATTCATATTGTGACTTAGCTGTATAAGAGAAACCATGTGGCTGGCAAGTTTTAATCTAACTTATTTCACTTGTCATGATCTCAAGGTGCATTCATTTCGCCACGGATAACTTAACTTCATGTTTCTTTGTGGTACTGTGAAATACCACATCTTCTTTATGCATTTATCTATTGATGGAAAGTAGGCTACTTCTAAGCGTTAGCTATTGTAAATTATGCTGCTACAAACATAGATATACATGTATCAATGTAATTTTTAAAACGTTGTACAAGATACTTAGGAGGGGAATAATTGGGTCAGATGGAATTTCTAGCTTTAGTTTTTAGAGAAATCCCTGTACTTATTTGCATAGTGATTGCATTGGTTTATGTTTTCCAAAATAATAAAGAAGGGCTCCCTTTTCCCAGCAGCTTGCTTGTCCAGGATTTTTTATTATTTGATTTCTCAATGATGGCCTTCCTTTCTGGAGTAAGATGAAATCTCAGGATTGTTTTAACTTACACTTTCCAATGGCCAGCCTTGAACACATTTTCAGATATTCACTGGATTCACTCATCATTGTGTATTAATGGGCTTGGAAAAAGGAATAAAAATGTGACTACCACTTTGGGATCCTACAACAAAAATTCACCATCCTAAACATGTTTTGTAGGTTTTATATGTATTCTTCCTTTATTGCCTATTGACTAGAAACCACTGATCTTTTTATGTCTCCATAGACTTGCCTTTTCCAGAATTTGACTGGCAAGTGCAAGGACCTAGGTTCATTCCCTGGTACCATATGTCACGCTGACCCTATGTTGTCCCAGCCACTGAAACCAGGCATGGTGCCACATACCTGTAATCCCAGTACTAGGGAAGCTGAGACAGGAAGATCACTGCTGGGTAGGGAGACCCTGCACCAAATAAATAAACAAACAAACAAACAAACAAGGAAAAAGTTGTGAAAGATTCTCTCAAGCTTGTCTCATTCTTGCAATTTTCCTGCTTTAACTTTCAGAAATGCTATAATTATTGGCATGCACAACAACCAGTGTTGCCTGGGCTACTTTTTTTTTTAATCCCACATGGACTGTAGTGTTATCTGGATCCTATGGTGAAATTTAATGTGTGGCTGTTCTTGTTTGGAAGGGCTATCATGGTTTCTCATGTCAGAAATCTTGGTGTAAACACCTCAAATCATATGCTTTAGTCTCTCCTTCCTTATCAATCTCAGATCCTCTGCTCAGTCTCTGAAATAGGATAGTTGGCTTTATTGCACAGGGTTTCAGCTCTTCTACAGTTGCAAAAGATAGGAAATAAATTTGATGTCACTAGTGTCCTGGGTTCAGAAGTTGTCAAACCATCACTTATGACATAGCAACATGCTCACAAATCCCATACAGATTTAATGAAGTGGACATATACCCCCAGGGCAATTAGGACGATTCTAGACCTTATTCTGAGTATCATTAACCCTTTCAGTCATGAAAGACTCATACTCAATGAGAAATTATTTGGTACCAACTGAAATGACAGGTCCCCTGATAGATATATGGGGTGAAACAGTGAAGAGACAATTCTAAAAGTTCCTTTATGGCAGAGATTACAGAAACAAGATGTATCTCTGTACTGATTACATGCAGCATAACTATTACCATTCATTAAAATGAACTGCATGGAGGATGCCTTACTAGGTGGTCATCAAAGGTGGGCCTCCTAAACAGGTAAACATCTAGAGGATGAGTGAGAGACCACTGTTGAAATGGCAAAAGAAAGAGTAACTTAGGCAGAAAGAGCAAAGTCTAGAGTCTACAAGGGTGTGTCCTGTGGGCACAGGAAGAAAACTGGTGTTTCTGAGGCAACATGACCAAGGAAGAATGGCTGCAAATATGGCCAGAGCCAGAATTTGTGAGCCCTTCTAGGCTTCTGTAACAAGCAGGGCAGAAGCAATAAAGTGTTTTGAGCAAGAAAGTATGAGACATTTTCTCTTTAAAAACCATCAACCAGATATAATGAGAACATGGGCCTAAACGTAGAGAGAAAATGTTGTAAATGAACTGGAAGGCACACTGGCCTGTAGGAAAGCTACTGCAGGAAGTTTGGCACAGTCTGTCTGACAGATAATGGTAGAGGTACTAGAGGTGGATGGAATGAATAGCAGTAAATATAACTTTTAAGGTGGAATGTAGTAATAACCATCATTTTTACCCAGAGAGCTCTTGAACAAATGATTGTCATTACTTTTCCCTGTTGTTTATCCAGATATGCATGTGCTCCAACCTATTACTCAGATTATACATACTCCACAGAAAAGTCTTTCATTACTATATATATATATATATATATATATATATATATATATATATATATAATTTTGTTGTTGTTGTTTTTGTTTTTGTTTTTTTGCATCCAATTTGTCTAAAGTAGACACTTTTGTACTTCAGTGATTTCTTGCTGGCATCTGATAATTTCAATCCCATTCTCTAAAACAATGACTCCTTTAACTTTTATGACATGCCTCCCGCACATCTGTGTCTACTTCTATATTTGTCATCCTTTAGGGACTTTCATTTTACTCCAACCCTGTAAGTGATTATATTCAGGAGGAAATCCAAACTTTGCACTTTTGTCCCACTCTAAGCCATCTCAACACCTCTGTAACATCCCATCAGACTTTTCTTATCCATTTTAGTCATATATTTTCACTTCGTTATCAGGGATGTGTTTTTGAATAGATAGCAAGATACAAAGTTTTTCAATGGAAACAAATAAAAATATTGGGAAGTAGTCTTATAAATATTATTAAATGTATGAAATACTTTAGCAATATCTTGCCTAATTCTAACATAAGTGATAAGATAGAGATCCTTTTGCCCTAAGTTTGTTTGTTTATTTATTTATTTATTTTGTAGTACTGGGGATTGAACCCAGCATGCTGTGCTTGCCCTGAGTTCATTTACTGACATGAGCAAATTTAAGATTCAGTTTATGACATCTGTAGAAGTCTTTTGTTAAAATTATTTATTTATTTGATACAGGATCTTGCTATGCAGCTCAGACTCAGTGATCCTCCTGTTTCAGCTTCCCTAGCACTGAGATTAAAGGCATGCACCACCATATTTTGTTTCAGAGCTGGCACACTGGGCTCCAGGGCCAGTATGGCATATGATACTGGCAATCGAACCTGGGTCCTTGTACTTGCAAGGCAGGCATTATACTGCCGAGCTATCTCCCCAGCCTCAGTGCAGAAGTCTTGGCACAGAACTCTGAACAGAGCCTATTCCCTTGGAGATGATCATAATAGTAGATCCTCCCCCTGTAGTTGGAACTTAAAGGTTTCATCTGTAGGAGAAAAACTGAAGCAAACTAGGTCTGCAAGTTCTCATTCTCAAAACTTTCCACTGAAGTTACCAGGGTGATGATAATGTGGAAACACATGCTCAAAACTCTGGAAAGCTAGCCATTATGTGGATTTCGGGCTCAAATTCATTTCTTTTTCTTCTCTTCTCTCTCGCTGTTTTTCTCTCTCTGTCTCTGTCTGTCTCTGTCTCTGTCTCTGTCTCTCTCTATCTGGTGTGTATTTAGTACAGGGTCTCACTATGCATCTTGGGCTGGTAGTGATTGTCCTGTTTTCTGCCTCCCCAGTGCTGGGATTACAGGCACACACCACCACGTTTGGTGTGTTAGCTGGTTCAGTGTGCCTGGGGGTGGGGAGAGCACTGCATGTTTCTGCCAGGGATCAAACCCTTGCTGCTGTGCTTACCTAAGCAGGTGTATAGTCTGCTGAGCTATCTTAGTGGCTGTGAGATATTTATTCATTTTATTCATTTTATTGAATGAATTCATTTTATTTGGTAGTTCAAATAAGGCTTAAGGCATGACTTTCAACTCATATGGTCTTAGACATTGATGCTGATAGTTAACTATGCATACGGATTTCTGAAAAATGATAAAACTTTTCAGCTTCATATTCTTCCAAATATCATTTAATGATCACAGATAGTACAAGTGAAACTTAACTGAGAACACACAGAAACATTGAATCATAGGAAATTCTGGTGACAAACATCGTTAAGCCTTCACTTGGAATTACTGCATGGTGCAAAACTATTTTGTTTAAGGACATAAAAGATAAACTTGACTGTATTTTCAGACAATGCAGCAGTATAAAAATGTGACCTAGCAAATATGAAGGCAATCACACTAAACATGTATAAATTAAATCTACAATATTAATTAAAAACACAGAGAATGCATTTAGCAGATTAGAGTTGTAGAAAGAATTAGATTTAAAAAGTCATCTCAGAAAATGTATCAATAATGCAGCACATAGAAACAAATGAAAAGGAAATCTGGAAGGAGAGTTAGTGACATGGAAAATAACAAAAAGGATCATCACAAGAGAGTTTTAAGAATGTACCAAGGGTGTTGTTGGAAGGGCCAATGTTGTCAGTTTCCCAAACGTCCCTAGATGACATGCAGAAAAATTTAAATCAACAGGTTAAAGAATCCCAGCAAATCCCAGCCCTGTAAAGCAAAAGGAACTTTTTATATGCACAGTCAAGACACAGAACTGATCTACTGGCCTATGCAGCACGTGTCAACAAATCTGAATGACTGAAAACAGATGGAGCAGTGTTTTCAGACCACTACTTAGTTAAATAAAAAGTAAAATGCAAAGAGATAGTTAATCGTGAACCATACGTTTGCAATGGAAGAAACGTTTTGCTGTTAGTTACTCTCACTCAGATGCATGCAGAGACGGCATGAACACCATACCCACGCTGCCTGTTCCTTTCTTCCTGTCCTCTTGATGGACATGGTTGTCCATCTCTTTGACTAAGGCATCATTTGTTTTACACTGACCCTGCCTTAGTTCAAGCTTTCGCTGCTCCTGTTATTTTCACTGCACTGCATGGGTCATCTTCCCTGATTGGCTATACTTTTCATATATAATCATGACAGCAATATTAACATTTTAATTATGTATTAAATCCTTTTTTTTGCAGTTTCCCTAATACAAATGGATGAAACTTGAACTCCGTAACACGCTATGCACTGACCCTTGCACAGACCTTACCTTTCCACCTCATTCCCTCCCAGTGTCCCTTGGGACTTTGTGCATCAGCGGCTTGGGTTGCTTGTGTTCCTCTGAACACGCCCTCTTCTTGGGCTCCTATTTGCCCTTCCTGTGGTATACCAACCTGACCAACTCCTGCGTACCCCGGAAGGCACAGTTGGAGTCTTCCATGTCTGGAAATGGCTTGCCTGCTTCAGTCCACAAAGTTTCTTTCACTATTCTATTGTTTATAATCTACAGTTGTTTTTCGCATTCTGAAAATTAGCTTTCTAAGCCACTGCCTTCCGTGTTAGCAGTGAAGCCCACGAAGGCAGACATTTGTTATTACCTTAGCACATTTCCCAAAATTCCTAACACTTTAAGAGAAAGGCCCTCACCGTCAAAATTGAGTGATGCAGTGCTGATTTTCGAGGTAGAAAATATTTGCTAATGTGAAAAAGAATCAGTGAATAGACTGACATTAAAAAAGCCAGCAATCATATTTAAAAGCAGATAAAATGAAAGGTAAGAGAGACCAATAGCATACTATTTCAAAAATATGAAATAGCATGTAAAGAATAAAAACAAGGCACTTACAGAGTAGTAATTATGAAACCTTTTAGCATCATGAAGTAAACTCGACAGAGTGTAGCTGAAGAAATTTTATACTGTTCAGCTCTCAAGGATATATAGCTGATGGAGCAAGTGTGTTGAGAATGCAACCCCAGGTAGTTTTCCAAATTTCTCGTAATAAAATGAATGAATCACATGATTAAAACTGATAAAACCCTATAGACTCTCTACTAAATACATGTAAGAGGAGGCCGATGAAGCTGAGATTACACCAGTAATCCCTGTACTTAGGAGGCTGAGGCAGGAGAATTGCTGCAAGTTCAAGACCTGTCTGGGCTACAAAAGTGAGCTCAAGGCCAGCCTGAACTGCATAGTGAGACTGTCTCAAAAACACAAAAAGATAATAAATAAATAAATAAATAAATAAATAAATAGGTCAATGAAGTAATCTAAATGTATTATGTCCTTGGAAGTAGTAATAAATGGATTGTATTTTGTGTACTCCATTGCATTTTATATAATTTAAGAGGGTATACTTAACCTATTGAAAGTCGTATCAAAACCAAAGGTACCTAACATAGATTAGGTAACAAGTTTTAATTGCATTAAAAAATCCACAGTTGTGCTACATGAATGAGCCATCGTGGAACCACCTCTATCTAGCTCATGGTTTACTAAGTTTGTACAAAGTTAGTATGTGAATATCATGATTTGTAGGCAGTTAATTTAGAAAATACACTTATGTAAATGTTTATGTAAGAGTATATGATAAAAGACATTTGCATAATAGTATTTTATTAATTAATCAATACCCAGACACCCGTGGACTGAGCCTCACAGGGATTAATTAAAATTCACTGACTTGAACCAACAACAGTCTCTATGTCAGATCTCATATCAGTTTGAAGCCCTTACTTTATTTTGCATTTCACATCCAGAGCATTATTTGGGGACTAACATTACAAACAGTCAGAACAATTTTATTCAGATAGCAGCTAGAATGACAAAGGTTCAACTTTGCTTTTAACCTGCAAGTACTTTTGGAAAGCAATTGTGAAATAGTGAAGCTCATTCACCACCCAC
>PVJA010009935.1:52500-59008 GCA_004027025.1 Myocastor coypus
GGTCTCGAACTCGCACCGATCCTCCTGCCTCAGCCTCTCGAGTGCTGGGATTACAGGCATGAGCCACCACGCCCGGCAGCTTCACTCAATCTTATTGTCTCAAGATCTACATATCCAATACAAAATTGTTTTAAGAAAGAGAAAATCAACAGGTGAAATTCCAAATACAATAAAATCTAGGGAGATGAGAGATAGATAGATAGATAGATAGATAGATAGATAGATAGATAGATAGAAGATAGATATGAATTGTTGATTTTGTAGAATTTTTTTGGGGGAAAGAACACTGTGATAGGTTTTCCATGGTGCTGCAGCAGAGAAATAGGCAGAAAGAAAAAGGTAAAGGGGTTTTACTTTCTTGCAGGACACAGAGAGAATTCAGGGAAGATAAGGAATTCTCTGAATTGGAACAAAGGGAGACTTAGGCTATCAAGGCTTTTGCCAGGGATGGAGCTTGAGGAGGATGTTTAGATTTACCTGAGGAGCTGATTGGGGCCTTCCCTGAGGTAGCAGGATAGGTGAAAGGATACTGTACCCTGGGCTGAGCTGGAGAAGCAGGGAGGTGGTCTTTGGGAAGATAAGCTGTTGGTTTAACGGCTTCAGCCATATGAGATGACCACTATAATGATTCAGCAATTCATACCAGGGCCAGAGCCTATCACCTTGAATGACTATTTCCTCCACTAAAATATGATTACATACTAGCATTTCTCATGATTTCTCTCCAAATTCAGATCTGTTTCAAACAGAGGAGAACCAAGGAATAGAAAACATATAAGGACACATGTATTCTTTATCTACAGAACAGATCTTTGAAAACAGTTCTTTTTGGCTTCTTGAAATCTAAATTAACAGAGAAATGTTAAAGTTTCTATTTTTTGCACTACTGTGTAAAATTTAAAGCTGTGCCATCACTCAAACACTTTACAGTTACCCAGTTTAAAAACTTACACTGCTCGAGGGCCAGCCAAATAGCTTAGTGGATTAAAGCACCTGCAAACAGGTGCAGGGGCTGGGGTCAATCCTTGGGCCTGCCTTGCCAGCCCTACCCCACCCCCGGAGCATGCTGACATGGCAATTGAGACTGGGTGTGGTGGTGCTTGCCTGTAATCCGGGCTCTTTGGAGGCTGTAAACAGGCAGGTCACTTCGAGTTTGATCTAGTAATGAGACCCAAGCACCCTGTAGAACCTTCCCTAAAATACAAAAAGAAAAAAAAAAGGAAAGAAGCAAAGGAATATGGGAAATATAAAAATGTAAGGTAGGGAACAACCTAAGTAGTTTACTTACCGTGTCAGAGAATATTAAGTTTAATACTACAGAATATTATATATTTGCAAGTAGTGTAATTAGTGATTTTCAAAGTAAAATTTATACCGAGATTCCTTGGGGTAAATAAGCTTACTAAACTATTATAGGAACCCAGAAAGCACTTGTCAGTTTTTCCTCGGGGAGAATTCTAAAAACGGATATAAAAATAATATGGCATATTTATTTATTAGAATAACCCATTAATAAATGCCAAATCTCAACTATTTCTCAATATCTCTGTATATTTATATGTTAAATGTTTGTGTTTTGCTATATATGTTCTATTGCAGCAGACAACTGGAACATGAATTTCAAGCTATGACATTTTGAGCAGGGTCCAGTGTTGACTTAAAAAATTCTTGAATACTTTTTTTTTTTTTTTTGACTTTTCGAGACAAGGTCTTGCTATGCAGTTCAGGCTGGCCTTATGCTCACTTTTATAGCCCAGGATGGTTTTGAACTCACACTGATCCTCCTGCATCAGCTTCCCAAGTGCTGGGATTGCAGGTGTGCTTAACCACAGCTGGCTTAAAAAGACATTCTTAATTACTTTTAAATGGGTAGGTTTCTTCTTTCATAAGCATCTTTCTGTGTTACATCCTGTCACATAGCTTGATGCAGAACAGTAAGTCCTCAGCAAATCTGGAATGATTACCAACATAGATAGCTAGACAAAAAAGTCACTGATTGAAAGAAAGAAAACTTGATGAAAATTATTTTAAAAAAGAGGAAAAGAAATGAGCACTGTGATGGTGACATGGTGGCTCGGTCCAAACTGCTTGATAGATTTGGTAATGGCTAACGATCCTCAAAGAGATATGTCTATGTGCTAAATCCTTGAATCTATGAATATTATACTATATGGCAAAGGGGAAAAATGTGGTGATACAGAATTTTAGCCAAAGAGTTCACCCTGGTTGATGCGGGGGCATAAATGAAAGCGTCTCTAAGAGGGTGATGGGAAAACCTGAGAGTGAAGAGGGGAAGGCCAGGCTCATGTGCAGCAATGCAGTTATGAGGCCAGAGAACCCCTGGGGATCCAGAAGCTGGAAGAGATGGGAAACTTATTCTTCCGTGGCATCTCAATAGGAAATTGGACCCTATCAACACGTTGGCTTCAAGGGGATGGCCCGATATCTCAGCAGACTAAAGTGCTTGCTTAGACAGAACACAGAGACCAGGGTTCGATCTCCAGTGTGCAGTGCCAGCCCTGCCCATGGGACCAGCTGAGACCACAATGGAGAATGGGCTTCGTGGCACACTCCTGCAATTTCAGCACTTTGGGAGGCTGAAAACTGGAGAATCATTATGAGTCTGATCTATGTAGTGAGACCCTGTAGACCCTGTCCTAAATACAGAAAAAACAAACAAAGACTTTGAGTTCAGATATCTCGTCTCTGGAACTCTGGGAAAGAACACATTTGTTTTTAATGACCACATAGTTTGTGGTAAATTTTTACAGCAGTCTAAGATAACTAATACATATTACAACTGACTGTTTTAATGAGTTCCTTTCTTTGAATTAACATCAGCTGAATAGAAATGTTATGGTTTATGTCTAGTTGTCCCCGCAAATCCTCATGCAGTCATTGGGCAGGGACTTCTATAGATTGAGACTTGATCCATGATCCCTGGAAATATGCATCTTAAATACTTTTGGAATTATGGGTATACCCTAAGGTTGGTAAGCTGAGGCAGAGAAACTGATGTAAGTTACAAAAGAGAGACAAAGACACAGATGAGCACTGTTGCTCTGCTGCCCTGAGTGATGTTGCTCTCTGCTGCTCTGGTTGGTCAGTTGCCTCTGTCGCGATTGTTGCTATTCCACCACCATGAACTGAATGCTCTCTGCCCTGTTCCACTCAGCCTTGGGCCAGCCAAGTATGAACTGAAATGTCCAGTAACTGTGAGCTAATAAACTTATCCTTCCTTCATTTTGAGTGTCGGGTATTTGTCCCAGCAATGAATAAAAAGTAACTGAGGCAAGAAATATTTTCCCAAGTATCCCCACCTCTATCACCCCAGAAGGCCAGCCTCCAGAATCAAAGAGGCCCAAGTTCTCAGAGGCAGGCAAAGCTAGAAGCAGTGGCCATTTTGTCTCTTAAAAAAGCTAATTGGCCCACTTTCTTGCTATCAAAACGAAGAGCTCTATTAGGAGACCAGACTGGGACACAGGCACTGACCACCTGCCCCAGTGCTCTGGTCTCCATTAGCAAAAGCCCCAAGTGCTGCATCAACACTGAAATGCCACACTGACTACTCAGCAGAAGCAAGAAAGCATCCAGAGAATGAGAAAACCTGCTAGGATGGACACACCCACTGATACCATGTGGGCCATAACCATGTGGGCCAATGAGCGACGGAGCATTCCTGTGGTTTGGCATGGATATTGGTGGAACTCTGGTTAAGTTGGTCTACTTTGAACCAAAGGATATTACAGCCAAAGAGGAACAAGAGGAAGTGGAGAACCTGAAGAGCATCTGGAAATACTTGACTTCTAACACACCCTATGGGAAATCCGGGATCCAAGATGTCCACCTGGAATCGAAAAACCTGACTATGTGCGGGCTCAAAGGGAACCTGCACTTCATCCGCTTTCCCAGCTGTGCCATGCACACGTTCATTCAAATGGGCAGCGAGAAGAACTTCTCCAGCCTCCTCACCACCCTCTGTGCCACAGGAGGCGGGGCTTTCAAGTTTGAAGAGGACTTCAGAATGACTGCTGACCTGCAGCTCCATAAACTGGATGAATTGGACTGTCTGATTCAGGGTCTACTTTATGGTTGACTCTGTTGGCTTCAATGGCAAACCAGAGTGCTACTATTTTGAAAATCCCACAAATCCTGAGTTGTGTCAGAAAAAGCCATACTGCTTTGATAACCCCTACCCTATGTTGCTGGTTAACATGGGATCAGGTGTCAGCATTTTAGCAGTATACTCCAAGGACAACTACAAAAGAGTTACAGGGACCAGGTAAATATATTTTTTGTGAGGTGAACCTCTTTATTCTTAAACCCAGACCTCCTTGATAACCCATGTATGGTGGTAAAACACTACATATATTCGTTTTTTAAAAAAATCTTGGTCTTCTCCACAAACCACAAAGGATTTATTGGATGATATATTAAAAGAGTAAGAGGGTGACTTGTATAAAACATAGTCTTTGCCTTTCTGTAAATTATGGACAGGTCAAGGGAAGAAGCAGCTTTGTATGCATTAGAAGTTCACCAACTTAGTGATTTGTATTAAGTGCCAATGGAATGGTAAGGACAATAAGTCCAGTAGAAGCCCGATAGAAGGGTGCTTGGTATGATCAAACAAAGCTTGGGAGAAACCATCTTTTAAACCTCAGTGGTGTCTAGCACAGGATGAATTACTTGAAGTAATCCACCATTCCAAACATCAAACAAAACAAGGTTTACAAAGAATGCATTTTCTCTTCAGATATCCTTTAGCTGAAAACTGGTATAATAAGCACAGTACATAGGGAGTTTTGGAGTACATCAGACCAGAAGACAGTCCCATGACCACAGCTTTTCAGAATTTTTTTTGTTGTTGCACATACCTGAGGGCCAAACGGGCTCAGCCTTCTGTTCATGGAGATTCAACATGGAAAGAGGCTCTGCTGACAAGTATCTCTGAGAAACCATAGTGTAGCCAAAATTAAACAGGCTCTATTGCTGAGAACTTTCTGTAACTTACCAGGCCACATAATCCATTTTTAGAGGGATAACTTAAGGAAACAGCACCATGTAGACTATTCTTGGGACATGGGATTGAAACCATTATTAAATTATGTCTCTGGGTTTCATTATCCTTATTCCTACCACGAAGGCTATTGTTCAGATGGTTCCTATAGCTTTTCTAGAACTCAAATTCTGCAGTACTCCTCCCCCATGGAAAGAAGGTGAGCTTGGTTTTCCTATTGTTTTTCAAGATCTCTGGAGATATTTTTTGGTTTTCACCACTGCAGAAAGTAGTGGATAGTAGGTTTGATGAAGTCATGGATACTACTAAAATCCTACAACGACAACAAATTATCAAGTGCTGCTGTTGAAAAATCATGGTTTTTGTATGCATACCTACACACACACACACACACACACACACACACACTGACTGACTAAAGCTTGCTTGGCTTACACGTGGGCTCTGTTCTGTCAGTTATTTGCTCCTAGGCACACATTTTCTCATTCAGAATATAGAAGCTTATGGACTTACTCAGATGCTCAGACAAAACTGTTCCCATGTCCACCTTACAACTGTCAGGGGCATTACAGACAGGAATATTTTAGCTGAGCTGGTTTGACCTTAGAGACTGATCTTATTATAAGGGTAAAATTTTAAGCAAATTTCAGGCTTTCTGTCAGCAAGAGTAATTCAACTGTTAAAGCTGGTCCCAAGGAACAAGCTAAACATTTTCCACCATTAGAAATACTTGCAGTATTATTGGTGAATACCACACAGATACCTTCTCAGATGTGGAAAGTGTAGGGATCTGGGTCCTCCTCCTCAGTTGCTGCTAAGGAGCCATTGCAGGGTTTGGCTTCTTTTATACAGGTAATGATGTCTGTAAATTCTAGTGATTGCTAAGTGTTTGTCAATGACCTGCATTCTGCAATCAACAAATCCTGTCTGGATGCCCAGTCTTCCTTGTAAGCTCTTTCTCCCGACAGTGGATTTGGAGACATGCTGCAGGAGGAGTCTGAGGGTACTAGGTGCCTCTTGGGACTGCCACAGGTAGTAAAGGGGTAAGAGGCCTCAAGGCAGTGGAGCCCCTAGTTCTTCTCTAACCAGGGTTGTTCTGTCAAAGACTTCTTTTGATTCAAGTTTTAAAATCTAAGATATAAATTATTATGGTCACATCAATGTGCCAAATATACTTAAGGCATAATTTATAGTTGCAAATTTTTGTTACTGAATATACTGTATTTTCCCACTGTTATTAGAAGATAATAGATTTTTTTTTTCTTTTTAAAAATTTTATTTTATTTTATTTCTTTTTCAAGTTTCAATTTTTTATTGTTTAAATTTAACAATGGTTATATTACATATTTTCATCATCAGATCAGTTTAGATTAATACATATAGGTATATAAGATTGATCAAACAATTAAACATTAACCCTTCTAAATCAACATTACTTTTTTTTTTTCTTTTCCCCTTTCTTTTCTTTGAAAGTTGACATATTGCATATTG
>PVJA010009936.1:8257-59108 GCA_004027025.1 Myocastor coypus
TGCCAGGCAAGCGCTTATTCTACTGAGTATAACCCCAGCCCCAAAATATAAATATGGAAGTATCAAATCAAAATATCTATGTATTCACAACACTACATTTCTAACCACACAAACAGTTTAGATTAATGTGTACTTTAAGCTGTATTTTGATGAGTATGTTAATCTGTGTGTGAATATAATCACACGTACAGAACTGTTAGTCCCTATCTTTGAAAAATAAAGCCATTTTACCTTTACAAATAGAGTTCAGTTATGTATTTTAAGATGATGTTTTCTTCACAAACAAAACCATTAAAGCTGTGCAAGGTACTTTTCACTTGTGTACGGTGCCTACCTAATAGGTAAATGGGGGGTCAAGGTAAGCTCCTAAAACCTAATTTAGATAACTTCCAAGAAAATAGATTCATTGGGCTCAATTAAAAGAACAAAGGAGCCTGAAGTACATGACTTTAGTTCCTTAAACTTTCTAGCACGTTCCTGTCAAATCTATAGCTCGAATGAAATGCTGAATCTTTAACTTGAATGGTTATTCGGATGTTCTTATAAGAACTGAGTGACAGGAATACAGCAATGGTGGAAAATAGGGTCCAACACTGAAAGAAACTCTTCATGTGGTTCTGTTTGGACTGAAAAGTGTTCCTAGCATTAGAGTAAGGAAAAGTTATTCCTGCTGAATTCCTAGACTCATTTTGAAACTAGGCAGGAAGATTGACTGAGAAACATCTAAACTGCACTTTTTCTCCTGAAGAAAAGCAATCACTAGTGTTTGCATGTCTCTGTAATTTTCACAGCATTTCCCCATTCTTTATCTAGTTGGAACTTCACAAGCCTCATTTTAAAGGTTATGAAAGTATAGCTCCTTTGTGTCACAAAATAAGGAAATGATTGTCATAGACATTGTCTAGATGTCCCCTCGAAGCCTTATGTGCTCATAAGTGGATCTTTTGGGAGTGACTGGACTACAGGTGTATGGTGTGGGACCAGTCCACTGATTGGATTAGTATAGTTCTGGGAGTGGAAAATGGATTTATTAAAGGGAGAAGACCCATCACCTGTGTGAATAACACCAACCAGTAGACTTATGGCTTGGATGGAATAAAAAAGGAAAGCAGTGAAGATTGTTGCTCCCTACCTGTCACACCATCAGCTCATTCATGTCTGCCACATGTATGCCTCTGCAGTGTAGCCCTGCAGTCGACTATGGACTGAAACCTCTACAAATTGTTTTCAATAAACCTTCTTTCTCTAACTTGCAAGAGTTTTTTCCCAACAGTGAGAAAGGAACTAAGACAATTATTAAACCAAACCTAAAATATTCTTACTTTAGTGCTCTTTCCTGTGACTCACACTGGCTTCAATTATCATTCTTAGAACTGTCACTATGTGAGATCTAAAGCTCATGTGAATTGCTGGAAGGATTTCTTCCCACGATAGACTATACTTGCTTTTTCCAAATGACCATCTCTTTTTACTCAGTAGTTATGGATAGTTTTCTTCTTGATATAATGCATATAGCCATTTCTCTATCATCTTAAACCCCTGAGCTACCCATTCATTCTAAATAACAACACTTAGGTCAGGACAGTGACAGAAATTTGAGCTCTAATTTCTGAACTAGCCATCCTATCCCAATTTCACAGCCACAAACTAGTCAAACATTTTGGAGGTGAGCTGTAAATAATCTTCATACTCGTTTGCTTTTTTGTGGAGTTGAGGAAATACTATCATGCATCTGTAATGTTAGCACTAGTCCTGCCTTTTGGATTCACTATCTTTTATCATTTCCAAATTACTTTTAGCTGCAATGAATACTCTACGCAAGCCAGATTCAAGACTTTATGCTGCTCTGACTCCCATTTGGCTGACATTATTATGTACTATGGAGTAGCAATTTTCAGGCTGCCACACGTTCATCCTTTACAGGATGAGGATATGGACATCAAAGTTTGTGAAGCAACAACACTCATTCTGACCCACTCATTCACACTGTGATGAACAAGGATGTGTACGATTCCCTAATGAATGTTTTCAAAAAGTAATATAAATCTGATGACAACCAGGAACCAGAGTGAGATGGGAAGGGTTGGGATGGGAGACACACCCTTCCAGGTCATACTCCCACTCTTCCCATAATGTACCTGTAACTGGGCTCCACCTTTGAAAAATACACGCATATGCTGAACTCATTCATGGATGTTCCACAGAGCACTTCATTATCCACTCACTTTTCAAAATCCTTTCTCTGAGTACATGACAGTGTGAGAGTCATTCTCAAGCAAACATAACACTATACAAATACCTCTACCTACATACATAAATGAGAGTCCAGGAATTAGAGTGAAGTCTCTGTTTACTTTTTAGAATTATTTTTATTACTTTTAATAGGAAATTACAATGTGACAGCTTCAAAACGAGGTAGTAATACATTCTCAATAATTGGTGCAATGCATATTGTTGTCCTGGTAGTAGTTATACAGAGCATAGGGTGTGCACAAGATAAATTTTCTAATGGTTATTAGTGCAATAGATTCCTTCTATTTGATCTAAGAGAAGTTAGTGGTTTACGTAGTCCAGTGCTCCATAATTTCAGTGGGTTACTGGCAAAACTAGCAATGTTCGAAGTTGTAGATTAGAGTCTTTTACAGCACAGCATACTAAACTACCTTCGCATTTTATATGTCACTTTTAAATTTTTTCTGCTGGGGGTTAAGGGTAAGTTAAAGCAAGACGTGTACAACAAAACATGTAGTTTTTGTATCTCCAAAGGTCAGTCAAATCTCCTCAGGATTTACTTTGCAACCATGTACAGTGCTTTTAGAACTGTTGTAGGTGTCAGCCCTCTGGATGAGTCACAACCATTGCTTGACCAGTTTACTCTCTGTGAAACCCTGAGAGAATGTTTCCTCTCTAGGTGACTCTTCTTAGGCACTCTATATACCTTCAATCCCTTTCCTCTGTGGTCTCTTAATCTGTTTGAACAGAAAATTTTGGAAACCACTGAGTTATAGGATGTTACAGCACAGGTTCTCTTATGTACTGAGTCCTCACTGACCTTGAAGGGCTAGGGCCAAAATATTGGCTATCCTTGTAGCCCTTCTTTTTCTCTAATTTTTGGTCTGTAAACTTATATTCTTAGTCTTCCAGAAGAAAAGCTTAGTGATACTCTTATTCTACAACATAGGTACTTGAGCATGACATCACTGTCTTTCTAAATATCAAGCATCTTAGACTTAACTTGGAATTGATATTTTCCATCAATCATTGATATTCTAATAAAGCCCTATACAATGTAATAAAAGTAGTTACACATTTGTACACAGATATTTCTTTTTAGATTCTTGTACTCTGAAAACAACAGGAAAGCTCCTGACTAAGAGCGAGGAATAAACAATTTAATAAGTCTTAAATATACATGCCGTACTTAACTGAACCAACTTCTGTGGTACATTGTGCCTAATTAGCTTTCCAACTCTCAGCCTCCCTAGAGTTGCCCTGATACATGCACTGCTATTGGATTTGAATGAGTAAGATGTGGGACTGGATTCTGAGCAGGCAAAGCTATAATATATACAATATATATTTATGTATTGAAAGCAACAGGGAGATCAAGTTGGTGAGAAAAACCAACATCTATTTGTAAAAGAAAATTTCAGGCATGTACCATAGCATATATACATTTAAAAATGTCCGGCAGTAGAGGGGTAGACATGAGTACTAATGTATAGATCCCCAAATGAGAGGAATGAGACATAAGAACAGAAACTAAGGAGTTAAGAAACTTTGCTGGGTTGACCTCTTAAGGCAGATTATTGTAGACTCCTGGCTTTCAAACGTTATGAAGGTCTTGGAGAATCTTGATAAAATACAGATTCTAATTCAATAAGCTTGTCAGAGAATATGAGATTCTCAATTTCTAGACAGCTCTCAGGTGACTCCAATTCTGCTAGTATGTGAACCAAATTTTTAAGTATCATGCATCTGTGCAATCCAATCTAAAAAAACATTAATGTGGTAATGTATTATACATTTCAAAATGCCTACAAGATTTTGAATGTTCTTACCACAGAGAAATTATAAATATTTAAGGTGATGAGTATGCTATTTATATATTCTGGTAATTACATAATGTGTGTGGTATTGAACAAAAATATTGTGTTCACTGAACACTAAATTGAGGATGACGAAAGTTTACACATAGAAAATTAAACGCATACTTGCAGGCATTTTATTTTATTATTCTACTGCTTTTCTGTAACACTAATAAGAAAAAATCAATTTTCCTACAAAAGATACATTTGTGCATTGCACATCATTCAAGACTCTATAGCTTACAAGACAACGACTCAGTAATGCTTTTGTTAATCCTTAACGATATTGTATACAAAGTAAAACCTACACTAGATCTTTCCCAGAGAATAAGACATTTGCTACATAGACAGAGACTTGAAGGCCATATTTTTGGCATTAGGCAGGAAAGTATAATGCAGCAGGCCAGTAACCTAACAATATAAATCCATAAAAACGTAGCAACTCCTAAAGTCAGCATTATTGCTTTAGTATTATATAAAGAGCTATATTCTCCTCAATGTTAACCACTCTTTCTTGTACCAATAAAACTAATATGTTTGTAATACTGAAGTTTTTAAAATAGTTTCCACATATATTATCAGTTTTCACATTTACAACACTTCTATGTAGTACATAGGGTAAATATCACGCCAATTTTGAGAAGACAGAAGAGACCTGACAAATCCAATGATCATTAAAAGGGTACAAGGTACACTCAAGTGATGTGACTCTAAATCCAATGTAGTTTCCACAATACATCCAAGATTATTTCTTAAAGAGAAATGCTAGAAGTGAAAATCCTGAACACCATTCTACTTCCTGATATGTTCCATCATTCTCATCAAGCAGATGAAGAATTGTATATGGGTCTAAACGTGAAATGCTAGACCAAGAAATATGAAATCTAGATGAAAAGTGTATCACTCCACCTTCAAGTATAGGAATACCGACTTTTTTTTGTCAATTTCTCAGTCTTTTCCAATCTTTGATCTTTGAAACGCATGCCTCTCCACAGCAAGGATTAGTTTTCCCACCTGTCTACATATTAAAACCACACAAATTTCAAGCATGTATTTACCCAAAAGAAGTATAGGAAACTCTTCAGAATTTTGTGTATCTCTATGAGGACATTCAATTTCTATTACATATTTAACCCAATTTCCAAACTGACCTCCAATATCTTTTTTCTAAATAATTCTTTATCTACTGCTCAACTGCCTAGTACATCAGGCCATGTCAAACAAAGATGCTGCCTTACCCTTGCCAACAATATTACCACCATCCTTCCAAGTGAGAATTCTACCTGGAATATGTTTTGTACTGAGTGATGACTTGCTGCTTATACTGCTGAGTACTGCGCCCCAAAATACTGGGTTTCTGATCACCATGTTTTCTAGCAGTACACCTGGATAAGCTTTCATTTTAACTTCTAAGCCCTGATCCCGACTTCTAATCTGGATATTCTATTTATTTTGATCATATTTGTTTGCCTGAGTCTGGCCTTATTTCGCACATCTTATGTCATGATCTGCATTTGTAATGTACTAATCATGCATAGTTATAAGTACAATTTCAGGTGATAAGAATAGGCACATAGCACACTGACAGACCCAGGCCTGTGTCCAGGTAGGAACTGTCCACCTGTGGCACTCCCACACCACCAGCCACCAGGACCCTGCCACACCTGCCCACTCTAACCGACCCAAGCCTGTGCCCAGGTAGGAACTGTGTGCTGGCTTGTGCTCTCATGCCGCCAGCAATCGGAACTCCAACTCTGGCCACCCATGCTCACCATCATAGCCTGCAACCAGTTGTAGCAGGAAGAAGATGAGAACAGCAGTCAGACGCAGCCAAGCATATCTGGAAGGGATCGAGACTGGTAAATCCAGACCTAAATTTCGAAAGGTGTTAACAGCACAACATCATCAAAGTGCAGAGGTCAAACAAAATGACAAAGAGAAGGAGCAAGATGCAATCTCAGGCCCTGAGTCCACCCAGAGCAAATACAGAAGACAGTACCATTGTAGAAAACAAGAATCAAGCAGCTGAAAATTATGAAATGGTAGCATCTGAGGTAGACAGACAACTGCAGAAATGAATAGTGGAACTCTGATCAAAGATAATATCTGAAGTAAAAAAAGAAATGTATGAATCAGTACAATCTTAAGTGGAAAAATAACTGCAGAAATGTATAGAAGAAGTAAGACCAGAAATAAGCTCTGAAATAAAAAAGAAAGACATCTCTAATTTAATAGCATCTAAAGTAGGGGAACAACTACTGAAAGGTAAAGAGATCAGAGCAGAAATAATCCCTGAAGTAGAGGAACAAAAGATAATTACAATGAAAAACTTAAATGCTACTAAAAAAAGACAATGATAAAAAAAATTAGAGGAGAATAGAAAAATTATGGATTCCCTGATTGAGCAATATAGGAAAGTAATACATCACATGAAACAGCTTTGAAAAGATATACAAGAAAATAAAATCTCAATCACAAGCTGGCAAAATCATATGAATGAAAGTGAAGATAAAGTCTCAGATCTTGAAGACACCTTCACAACTAGGGAAAAGGTAAGAAAGGATCTCTTGAAAACAACTAGGATGCAGGAAAAAATCATTCAAAATATGTAAGATAATGAAAAAATGAACAACGTGAGATTAATAGGAATCAATGAGAAAGAAGGAGTCTACACAAAAGATATGAAAAGAATGTGGGCAGAAGTAATAGCAGAAAACTCCCCAAATATGAGAAAACAATTGGATGTTCAGTAACTGAAGCACATAGAACTTCAAATAACATCAACCCAACTAAAAGTGCACCCAGACATATAATAGTTAAGATAGCAGAAATCCAGCAGAATAATATACTAAAAGTTGCTAGAGAAAAGAAACAGACCACATTTTAAAAAGAAAACTATTCAAAAACAGCAGATTTCTCTTCACAAACCATGAAGTCAAGAAGAGCATAGAGCAAAGTGTTTCAAGTCCTCCATGAAAACAAATTCCAGCCCAGACGCTATACACTGCAAAACTTTCAAGTATGAGGGAGAAATGAAATACTTCCATGGCAAGGAGTAACTAAAGAATTTCATGATGTCAGAGCACACCCAACACAGACTACTAAAAATATTTTAGACAGGGAACAAAATGACCTGAACCCCACAAATCAGAACAGAAAGAACCAACCAAATAGGGCAACAAATTAAAAACAGGAGAAAAAGTGGGAAACAAGAGTAAGTGAAACATATGTCAATCATAAGTCAATACATTTCAATTATAACCATCAATGTAAACGGAATCGATTCTCCAATTAAAAGAAATAGACTAGCAGAGTGGAAAAAGAAACAAAATTCAACAGTATGCTGTATACAGGAAAACCACTTAACTCATAAGGAAACTCATAGGCTAAAAGTGAAAGGATGAAAAACAATACTACATGCTCAAGCACCTCAAAAAAAAGGGGGTAACAATCCTATTTGCAAATAGTTTAAACTTCAAACCAAGACTGATCAAAAGAAATAAAGAAGCACACTAAATTCTGATTAAGGGAAAAATTCAACATGAAGAGGTAGCATTCATAAATATATATATATATATATATATATATATATATATATATATATACATATATATATATATATATACAGCCAACACTGGAGCTCCAAGTTATATAAGACTAACATTAATGAACACAAAAAATCTAATATCCAATAAAACCATCATTAACAGGAGACCATAGCATGCCTTAATCCCCAAAAGATAGGTCAAGCAGACAAAAAATTAGCAAAGAAGTAACAGAACTGATCCAAACTTGGAACAACTAGACTTGGCTAACGTACACAGTGTTCCACCCAACCACTTCAGAATACACATTTTTTTCAGCTGCACACGGGACATTTTCCAAAACAGACCACATATTAGTGCATAGGTCATGTGTAGGTATATGCAAGAAAAAACAAGAAATTACCCCACACATATTACCTTTGCAGAGTGCAATGAAACTGGAAATAAAAGACAAAAGAAATCAAAAGAACCCCATAAATACATGGAAATTAAAGAATAACCTTCTCAGCAACCACTGGGTTACAGATGAAATTAAACAAGAAATTAAACAATATCTAGAATTTAATAAAAATTCAAGCACAGCATAGTGGAATTTATGGGACGCAGGGAAAGCAGTTCTCAGAGGGAAATTTATAGCTCTGAACTCACACATTAAGAAAAAAGAACGAGAACAAATATATATTCTCATGGAGTGCCTTAATCGACTAGAAATAGAAGAGCAAACGAAATCCAAAGCCCAAAGGCGGGAAGAAATTATAAAGATTAGAGCAGAAATCAATTCAACTGAGACACAGAAAGCAATACAAAGAATTAATGAATCCAAAAGCTGGTTCTTTGAAAGATGAAATAAAATTGATAAGCCCTTAGATAACCTCATCAAAAAGAGGAAAGAAAGGACTCAAATTCAAGCAATAAGGAATGAAAAGGGTGAAATTACTACAGACCCAGCAGAGATTCAGCGGATCAAAAATAGCTACATTGAGAGTCTTTGCTCTCACAGATTTGAAGGCACAGATGAAATGGATAGATTCCTAGAAAAGTACAAATTAACCAAACTGAATCAAGAAAATATAGGAACTCTCAATAATCCAATAACAGCCAATGAAATACGAAATGGAACAAAAAGTCTACCGAAAAGAAAAGTCCGGGACCTAATGGATTCACCTCTGAATTCTACAAGAAATTTAAAGAATACATAACCCCAATACTCCTCAAACTTTTCAATGAAATTGAAAAAGAAGCAATCCTTCCAAAATCATTCCTAGAGGCAAGAATTACACTGATACCAAAACCAGAGAGAGATGCAACTAGAAACGAAAACTAAAGGCCAATTTCTCTCATAAATATAGATGCAAAAATCCTCAACAAAATCCTTGCCAGTAGAATACAGCAAAACATCCAAGATTATAAAGCATGACCAGGTAGGGTTCATTCCAGGGATGCAAAGATGGTTCAATAAATGCAAATCTATAAATGTGATATACTATATCAATAGAGATAAAGCCAAAACTCATATGATCATCTCAATTAATGCAAAAAAGGCTTTTGACAAAGTCCAACACTTATTCATGTTCAGAGCTCTACAGAAAATTGGAACGGCCTCTAATACATTCTGATAAAAGCCATCTATGACAATTAAACAGCTAACATAATTCTAAATGGGGAAAAACTGAAGTCTTTTACTCTCAGATCAGGCACAAGGCAAGGATGTCCTCAACCACTCTGAATCAATATAGTTCTGGAATCATTAGCTACAGCCATTAGACAAGAGAGAGAAACAAAAGGAATAAGAATAGGTAAAGAAGAATTAAAACTTTCACTATTTGCAGATGACATGATAATCTACTTGGAAGACCCAAAACACTCCACGAAGAAGCTACTAGAATTAATACACAAGTTCAGTAGCGTAGCAGGAAACAAAGGCAACATAAAAAAGTCAATAGCATTCCTCCACACAGATAACAAACACACTGAGAAATATTAGAGAATCAATACCTTTTACAATAGCACTGAAGAAAATGAAATACTTGGGCTTCTTTTTCTGGAAAACACCAAGTGGCTGATGACACCAGTGTAGTGTGAAGGACCAGAGACCTGGAGGGCCCAGGCATGGGAGGCCGCAGCGACTTCCACAGAGGTTTCGCAGTGGCCCTTGAGGTTGCGGGCATGGCAGAGGCCGGAGCTGGGGCCAAAGCAGCGGGGCTTGTGGCAGTAAGGTCAAGGACAAAGAGTGGATTCCTGCCACAAAGGTGGGCCAGCTGGTCAAAGACATGATTTTTTTCCTTACCCATCAAGGAGTCTGAGATTATTGACTTTTTCCTGGGCACTTCCCTCAAAGAAGAAGTTTTGAAGGTCATCCCTGTGCAGAAGCAAACATGTGCTGGCCAGTGGACCAGGTTCAAGGCATTTGTCACCAGTGGGGACTACAGTGGTCATGTTGGCCTGGGTGTAAAGTGTTCCAAGGAAGTAGCCACTGCCATTCATGGGGCCATCATCCTAGCTAAGCTCTCCATTGTTCTCGTGAGGAGAGGCTACTGGGGAAACAAGATTGGCAAGCCTCACACTATTCCTTGCAAGGTGATTGGCCACTGTGGCTCTGTGTTGTTGCGTCTGATTCCAGACACCAGAGGTACTGGCATCATCTGAGTTATTGTGCCCAAGAAGCTGCTGATGATGGCTGGTACTGATGGCTGCTACACCTCTGCTAGGGGCTACATTGCTACCTTGGGCAACTTTGCTAAGGCCACATTTGATGCCATCTCCAAGACCTACAGCTATCTGACCCTTGACCTCCATAAAGCGACTGTGTTCACCAAGTCTCCCTATCAGGAATTCACTGATAATCGTGTGAAAACCCGCACCAGAATCTCTGTCCAGAGGACTCAAGCTCCAGAAGCAGTTACAACAAAAAGGCATTTTACACAAAATAAAATTAATTAAGTCTGCCAAAAAAAAAAAAAAAAGATAGAGAGAGTGAAAAACTTGAGAACTATTCTAATGAAAGAAGTAAAAGAGCTATTCAATGAAAACTACAGTACTCCAGGGGGGAAAAAAGGCCCTAGAAGATTTCAGAAAATAGAAAGATATTTCCTTCTCCAGGATAGGAAGAACCAACATTGTGAAGATGGCCATACTCCCTAAATTGTTATGCAGATTTAATGTAATATCTATCAAAATACCATCAGCATACCTCACAGACCTAGAAAGTCATTCCTAAAATTAATTTGGAGTCAAAAATGACCTATAATTGCAAATACAATGTTGGGCAACAAAGACAAAGCAGGAGGCATTACAATTCGTGATCTAAAGATAAACTAAAAAGCTACAGTGATAAAATCAGCATGGTATTGGCAAAAAATAGACCTGTGGTTCAGTGGAATAGACTACAAGATGCAGAAGCAAATACACTCAGGCACCTTATCTTCAAGAAAGGGGACAAACATGCTTACTGGAAGAAAGATAGTCTATTTAACAAATGGTCCTGGAAAAATTGGCTGTTCACATGCTGAAAAATAAAACTTGACCCACGTTTATCACCATGAACTAAAGCAAAGCGTAAATGGATTAAAGATGTAAATATTAAAAGAGAAACATTAAATCTCCTGGAAGAAAAAGTGGGAGAAAATCTTGAAGACATTGGGGTAGGCAAAGAATTCATGGACAAAAATCAAAATGCATGTTAAACACTTGAAAGCATCAACAAAGCGAGTTCCTCCAGGTAAGAAGTTTCTGAACCTCAAAAGAAATTACCAACAGAGTAAAAGATAACCCAAAAATTTCAAAAAGATTTTAAGTAACAAGTATTCAGACAAAGGTCTTCTATGTAGAATCTATAAAAAACTAAAAATCATTAGGTTCCCAAAATTGAAATATCCAATCCAGAAATGGGCATCTGACATGAGCATACATTTCTCAGAGAAAGAATTTCAACAAGCCTACAAATACATGAAAAAATGCTCCATTTCACTTGCCATTCATGAAATGCAAATTAAAACGATACTTATATACCATCTCACCTGAGAAAGAATGTCTTTCATAATGAAATCAAGGAAAAACAAATATTGGAGAGACTATGGGGAAAAAGAACACTTCTCCACTGCTGGTGTGAATTCAGACTGGTGCAACCATTATGGAAAGCAGTGTGGAGGCTCCTTAATAAACTAGAACTGGAAATCCCATTCAATCCAGCTATCCTCCTACTGGGAATTTTCCCAGAATAACAGAAAACAACATATCATAGTGATATCTGTGCACCTATTTTTATGGCAGCCCAATTTGTCACTGCCAAATCTTGGAAACAACCAAATGCCCATCATCTGAAGAATGGTTGAAAAAGATGTGGTATTTTCAAAGAATGGAATATTACTCCACTATAAAGAATGATAAACTGGAAAACTTCATATATAAATGAATGTATCTAGAACATATACTCATAAGTGAAATAAACCAGACATATATGTGTAAATATTGTATAGTCTCCCTAGTGTAAGAACTCAAAAGAAGAAATAATAATGGAGAGGCATAGCACAGCTGCATGGAAATCAAGGACTTAAGGGTTAAACAATGAGGTGACTGCAAGTACAAAAGATAGGAAACATGGCAGGGGCAAAGCCACACACTTATATACACAGGATGAATTAGATAATGATCCCAGAAACCTCCAAAATATTTTTGACACTGAGGATAGCAATGTGTAATAATAAAAGTATGCGTGGAATGCCTTTCATTCTGGCCTTTTAGATGTGTGCCACTTCTAATGTAATTTCAGTTACTGCTATACTCTCTCTCAAGTAAATGGTTGGTTTACAAGAAAACAGAAAAGGATATTAAATGAGAGTAAGAGAGTAGTAACATGCCATAGGATTGACCAGCTACAATTTTATATATATCTAGATTTCGAAATGCGTAAAAATGTGTAATTGCTTTTATCACATTCTATAGAGATTTATTAGAAAATCAATGATTGATAGAAAATACTGATTTCAAGTTAGGAGTAAGATGTTTGATACTCAGAAAGACATTGATGCCATACTCAAGTACCTATGTTACATAGTAATAGTATCACTAAGGTTTTCTTCTTGCAGGTTAAGAATATAAGTTTGCAGACAAAAATTAGGGTAAACGAAGGGCTACAAGGATAGCCAATATTTTGGCCCTAGCCCTTCAAGGTCAGTGAGGACTCAAGACAGAACAGAACCTGTGCTGTAACATCCTGTGACTCAGTGGTTTCCCAAATTTTCTGTTCTAGGAGATTATGGGGCTACAGAGGAAAGGGATTGACAATATATAGTGCACCAAAGGAAAGTCACCTAGAGAGAAAACATTCTCTGAGGCTTTCACAGAGAGCAAACTGGTCAAGCAATGGCTGTTACTCATTCCGATGGCTGGCACTGATAAAAGTTGTACAAAATGCTGGATATAGTTTCAAAGTAAATCCTCACAGGATTTGACTAACCTTGAGAGATACAAAAGTTACATGTTTTGCTCTACAGGTCTTGCTTAAAATTGCCCTTAACCTCCCAGCAAAAAAGTTCAACCACAAGACATAAAACACAAAGCTAATTAGAATGCTCAGCTGTGCAAGACTTAAATCAACAGCTTCCAACATTGCCAGTTTTACCAATAATCCACTGTGATTACTGAACATTGGATTATGTATGCAACTACTTTCTCTTAGTTCAGTGAGAAGAAATTTTGCTATACCAATAATGATTTGAAAAATTACATCTATACCCTGTGCTCTGTATAACTAATAGGAGGACAACAATATGCATTATATCAAAAATTGAAATGTATGACTAATGTGTTTCGAAACTGTCACATTGTTATACATTGTTATTTATTATTAAAAGTAGTAAAAGAGAAGGGGTATATATAATAACCCAAGGAAACAGAAGACAATTTAAAGTTTTACTATTTAGATTACCTCAGCCATGTGATACTGTTTGCTGGATCACAGTGACTTTTTCTTTTTTGAGGAGCTATAGACACTCAATGTCATTCATGAATGGAGCTAAGGGAGATAAATTTAGTTGCTATGTCCTATGTTCCAGTGGATAAATTTTAGGCATTCGTCAGGCCCTTCATGCTTCATTCCCATTGACAATGCTCCTTTTATCCACATCCTTGCCAACAATTTTATCTGCTTTATTTTAATAGCAATCATCCTAACAAGAAGGAGGTGATATCTCATTGTGGTCTTCAATTATATCTTCCTGATAGTTACTACATCTTTTCCCATGTCTACTCAAAAAATAGTTCCATAAAAATGGGCACATAAAACTATAGAACAGAATGGAGAGCATAGAAACAAATGCACACATGCACTGTCAAATGGCACTCCACAAATGCATCAAAAACATAAAACCAGGGAAAAGAATGCATTACTTCAATGAACAGTATTGGGTAAATTGGATAAGTCATCAACTAAATGGATGGCTATGTTATGCCACATATAAAAATTAACACAAGCAAGTTGAGGAATTAAATGTAAGATTTGAAATTGCAAAACCAGAAAAAAGTAATATAATGGGAAAACTTCATGTTTGTTCAGGCAACAATTTGGCACAGAAAAGAGAAAAAATAAAATAATGAGGACATAACACTCAAAAATGCCATCTAAAGACCCCTAGGATTAATGACCAAATTTGAGTTCTTAGCAGGATACAATTAAACACTCAAACATAAATAGCATTACTTTATATGACTAATAAATTCACTGAGAGAGAAATTAGACAAACAACATTTTTCACACTAACATCAGAAAAAATGAAATAATTAGGCATTAACCTAAGCAAAGAAATGGAAGTCCTCTTCAATAACAACTACAGCAATTTGAAAATGGAAATCAAAGAGAATATCAAAAAATGGAAATATATCCCCTGTTCCTGGGTCAACATAACCAATATAGTGAAATTACTCATACTTGAAAAATTTTATACAGATCTAATGTAACCCCAAGCAAAAATATGAATGTCATTTTTCACACAACTGGTGAAAACAATCTTAAAATTTATTTGAACTAAAAGATACCTACCATAGCAAAACCAATGCTGGGTAACAAGGGCAAGGCAGGGAGTATCAAAATCTTAAACTGCAAGCCATGGTATAAAACTAAAATGATTCTTTTGTTTTTTTAAAGCACCATGACATTGTAAAAAAAAAAAAAAAAGACATACTTATGGATCAGGGGAACAGAACAGAAGATGCAGAAACAAATCCTGGCAAAGTTAAAAGTTTATTTTTCCCAAACAAACAAACAAACAAAAAAACTTGATTGGCAGAAAAACAACACCTTTAACAGAAAGTATTCTGAAAATTGGCATCTGGTTTCCAAAGATTAAGCCTAGTACCATCTCTCTCACTGTGCACTAGGCCAAATGAGTCAAACATCTAAATATTAGAAACATTCATCCTCCTGGAATACTGTATAGTTGAAACTCTCGATGACGTCACCTCGAATTGAAATGCTGTGCACAGCAGAGGAAACCATCAACAAACTGAAGAGACAATCCACAAAATGGGGATGGGGGTGCCCATAACTCCTCGGACAAAGAACTACTATCTAAAACATATAAACAACTCAAAGAGAGCTAACTTCCCCAAATTTAAAGATCCAATCCTAAAGTGGACATCTGAAGTAAAGAAACTTCCTCCATGATGGGGTACAAGTGGCCAGTAAATACACACACACAAAATGTTCAACACAAGTGGCCATTGGGGAACTGTAAATTTAAAAATCAATGAAATTCCTTCTCCAGATATAATGGCTATCATCAAGAAATAACCAGGGCTGGGGAGATAGTTCGGTAGAATAAGTGTTTGCCTGGCAAGCAAGAGGACCTGAGTTCAATCCCCAGATGTGAAATAAAAGAAATAACTAATAACAAATGGTAGTCAGGTAGTGGGGAGAAATGAACCCTTCTGCCACTTTTGGTAGGAGTGTCAGTTGATACAAACACTCTGTAAAGCAGTATGGAAAATCCTCCAACATGAAAAGTAGAGATTTCATCCGACTCAGCTATTCCTCTTCTAGACTAGATATCTTCCCAAAATAGCTAAAATCATCAGACCACAGTCATACATGTATATCCATGTTTACAGCAGCACAATTCATAATAATTAAATCTTATAAATAGCCCATACATGTACGCATCAACAGATGAATAGATAAAGAAAATGTCTAATTGTTTCAGTGTTTCTATATGCAATGGAGTACTACTCTGCCATAAAAAAGAATAGACTTAGGACATATTTATATAAATGAAGATATCCCAAGAAAATACTCTTAAATTCACAGACTCCAAAATTTCCAAAGTTCTTTTTGTCATTACTAAGACTAATCACTATATTTCTGATAAAATTTTATTCAGAAGTGATTTAGTGTCATTTAAAGTTGTATAAAATATTGCTTGATATCTATTTGTTTCTTTTTAATAAATTGCTTTCACAGTAAAAAAAAAAAAAAGACCATAATCTTAAATAAAATGAATTACATACACAAGTGCAAATACCACATTGTTTTTCTTCTGTGAAAAAAATGCAAAGTAGAAGCAGCGCAATGGACGGACAGATATTAAGAAGTAGGATGAATTTGTTAAAGTGGGAAGGGGTAGACAAGCAAAATCAGGAGTGGAGGAGGATGGGAAGGGAAGGAAAGGAATATAAAAAAACAATTTAAGATAAAATGCCTTTCTAAATAAATAGCAGAAGGTTTGAATGGCAGAGAAATGAAAAAGACAAAGAAGAATAAAAATGTGTTATGTACTTGCATAAATCACCCACAAGGAATGCAAACATTAGGTATTTCGAACATGTACTAATAAAAATGTTTTTGAAACTAAAATAAATACCTTTATACCAAGGGAAATGATCAATAAAATGAAAAATAACCTCTAAAATGGAAAAAAATGCGTTTATATCTAAGGAGTTTTTATAATTCAAGAAGTAAATAACAAAATAACTTCATGTTTTAAAAGTGGACTAATATTATCAATATATATTTCTCTAAAGAGAGTTTACCTTCTCAGCTCTACTGTGAAACTTACTTGCTTTTCTTTATTCTAAGTGCCTGTGAGGCTTTCCCTTGCAATTCATGTTGAAACCCCCTGTTAAGGGTTTTTTTCTTAGGATAATCCCTGTGAAAATGTCATATTTTATGGGTGCACTGGAAGTCTTGTGACAAATGTTTTAAATTTTTATTTTACATCTTATTTATACTCAAATGGATTATATTAAGATTACATACTTGAAAATGTTATGGCCTATGGCTAAATGTCCCTCCAAAGCCTCCGGTGGTCATAAGTGAGCCTTTCCAAGGGTTACTGTATATAGGGTATGTGATTCTAGGATTTACTCTGAGGCTTGGATTAAGAGCGTGTGATTATTCAACTCATGGATGACTTCAGCGTAGTTCTAGATTACATAATGGGAAGCCCCACTGTGAGTGTGAATGCTACCTGTCCTAAGGGTATGTAGCCTGCATAGAATGAAAAAGGACAAAAATAAGGCTGTTGACCCTTGCTTGCTGCTTCTTTGCTATTTTGGTGCTTTATAGCCTTCTGCCTATCATGAACTGTGTGTCTCTCTTGTGATGTATCCGTGCTATGCTACCCTCCATTGAAGCCAGTCAACTATGAGCTGAAACCCCAACCAACTGTGAACTAATTCTTTCCTCCTTTAATTTTGTATAACAGGTAATTAGGTCCAGTAAAAAGAATAGTAAGTAAGACAGCAGAAATACTGTAGCATGCTATCTACCCCAAATGATCTATTTTCCCAATCTACTTGGGTAACAGATCCCTGAACATGAGCCAGATGATGACATGTAAAGCTTAAAGAATACAATTTCCAGCCTCTCTTGAAGCTAGATGGATTTAGTTGACTGAATTCTCACCAATTGAATACGTTCATATGCTACATAGTGGTCAGTGAAAGACTGCATATTCAGTTACGGTCTGATAAGATTATAGTGAAGTTGACAAATACTTATACTTAGTGAAATCATATCATTCTAGCACAATGTACTACTTCTGTGTATTGTTTCTGGTAGAAACAAAGCCACTTCAGTATGACTCAGAAATAGCTAGAATGTTCTTTAAAGGGGCACATGAATCCTTCTTATGTTCCCTCACCTGATGCTTACAATGCAAAATGTGGTACTGGAGATTTATCAAGCTTCTTGCTATATGAGGATGAGAGAAGAATGATTAGCGGGAAGGAAAGTGAGTCCACGGACACAGTAGGACTGCCATAGCTGCTCTGTTCTCCCCATTGTCAGTTATCCAGTAGGCAATATTCATAGAATAAGCTATTCAGTTTAAGTCATAGTTATACTACATTTTCTGTCTCTTGCAGCTGAGATCTATTCTGACATATTTTCCCTGGCTACTTTCACATGTTCCACTGAAAGTAACGAAACTATTTCCCACAGTGTTTCTATACCCAACATGTATCATAATATGTCCCTACATATTTAGGAGATGTAATATTAATACTTTGTTAATCCCAGTCCCCACTTCATTCTTGTGTTACTTATATGACAACTTAAAATCATATAATGTTATTAATGTTCAATAAATAACTCATTCTCATCAAACTTTATACAGATGATTGAAGTGGCATCTGAAAATTTCATGTGTTTCTCAGCTACTTAGCCCAAGCCCATATCTTAGCAATAGTGACTATCCTAATATGAATGTTATCAACCATCTTTTGCCTGTGGACCCATAAATGACAGTCTGTCCTTCATTGTAGGTATCCACACACACATAACTTTATATGGGCTTATGGAAGATTTTGGAAAACAGCAGTGTGGCAGCAATGGCGGGCAGCACTATAGCAACTCCATATTGTTGACTGGACTTCCCTAGGGACTCACATAGATGCAGAAGTCCCAAGATGGACTTGCAGTAATAATTAGTTCTCTTTTTTATGGCCAGCTCAGCCCACCCTGAGGCCGGGGCTGGCGCAGCATGTGGTGCCAGGGATCCAACTGTGGTCCCTGGAGCAGCCTAAGCTTTCATAAACAGGAGCTCTAGACTGCTGAACCATCTTGTCGGCCCAATTAGTTCTTATTATCAGTAGTCATTCTCAAACATAATAACTTTGGCCTCTCCAAGGCTTCTACCCCTAATAATGCTGGGGCTCTTCCATTCTTGCTAACCTAAATATCCCATCTTGTCACCCTTCCTCCAGTCGTGGTAACACCCAAGAATGAGGTTTGGAAAAGATAGAGGTCCCAAGCCCATCTTCTCATGAGTCTCTCAAAAGCAAGTTTTGCTTACTGTGTGATGATAGGATAGGAGGACCCAGTTTTCTCAGCATAGCTGATGCCTTCCAACCACTAAGGTCACCCTGTTTCCTTTCCCTGGCCTAAATGGTCTCATATAGCTGGAACCTACTAATTGCCATTAAATTCAGGATTTCAACGGGAACAATGACTGAATCTCCCTGACTTCATTTTTTTCTTTTAGAAAATAGGAAGAAAATAGTAACTACAAGAAGAAACCATAAGACTATTAGTTTATAAGAAAGGTTTGTGCTAATATCATTCGGAGAATGGTTTTATACCCATATGTTGTTCTCAGAGTAACTACTTGAAGATAATAATACACAGTGTATTAACTATTGTTATTCATCTATTATTTTGTTATGAATTCTTGTTTTACTTGTTCCAAAAAATGCAAAAGAAAATAGAACCACTTTTGTATTTTATTGGTGTATGTAAATACCGTATAGCAGTGGTACATCCATTTCACACATTTTACTCCTAATTTCATTCCCCCCTCCCTCCCCTCCATCAATTCCCTGCTGCATCCTAGTATGGTAACACTCTCTCTCTCCATTCTCAACCAAAAAGATGAGTGGGAAAAATGTAGAGAAACTGTCCTGTTTTCTGCACAGTTAAAAATGGGAAATTCAATATGTGTTTACAATGATAGCAAAGTTAAAATAACTGATCTCATGCAACACTGCCAAATGAGGGATAACAGACATAAACATTGTCCTTAAAAAGATTCTTTGAGAAGAAAAGTATGAATCAAATCATTTACTGAAGTACTGTTTGAACAGATGGTGTGATTAACAGCTAACATGCAAGCCATCTTGGGAGTTTATGGAAAAGTAAACAAGTGCGGCTAAAAAGAAATCGCTTTATTTCCCAAAAGGTTCTTTCATTCATTTCACTAGGAAAATTGGAAAGTCTGTGCTTTGCAGCCTGCCCTTCCTTGGGGTGTGTGAGGAGTGAGCTGGAAAGAGAGTGTCTACGCAGCAAGCCCATGCGGATGTGTGGTTTAGCAGGAATCTCACCTCTGAGGGAGTAAGATGAATCTTAGGAGCTAGCCTTCTCCACAGCGAAGCCACTGTTCTCAACAGCCACTATTATCATTTGGTTCTAAAATGTAACCCACAACCAGCCAGATAACACAACAGACTATATCACCTGCTCAGGCAAAGCATGAAGGCTGGTTCAGTCCCCAGCGTGCCATACCAGCTCTGGCCCTGGGACGTGCTGACACAGTGATTGAGACTGGGCATGGTGCATGTTGTGCCTGTAATCTCAGCATTTGGGAGGAGGAAAACAGGAGGGTTACATGAGTCTGATATGTGTAGTGAGACCATGTAGACACTGTGCTAAACACATTTTTTAAAAAAGTAAAATGTAACAGAAAATGCTCAAGCATTTATTTTTTTTAATTTTATTTATTTGTTTCCTGTTTCAGAACCTTTGTTTGTTTATTCACTCATTTTTATGGCCGGCTCAGCCCACCCCGAGGGCAGGGCTGGCGCAGCATGTGGTGCCGGGGATCGAACCATGGTCCCTGAAGCCGCCCAAGCTTTCCCAAGCAGGCGCTTTAGACCACTGAGCCATCCCGCCGGGCCCCTGCTCAAGCATTTAGAGATGGAGCTTTTGAAAAGTAATTAGACCAGGAGAGCTCTAACCTCATCATTAGTGGCAGGCTCTTAATTTGATAACAATAACGAGAGACAAGCAAACTGGGAGTTGGGGCCCAGCTGACGGAAGTGGAACACGGCACATAGGGAGCCTCGGAGTCTATACTTTGGCTCTGGTCTATTCTGTCCAGTTCCTTTCTGGTTTCTGGCTCCCATGAAATGCACATCTTCCCTTGGCGATGAACTTTTGCCATGATGGTTTTGCTGCTCCACAGAGATGCCATAGAGTGAGCCAACTGATTGTGAATGGAAAACTCTGAAAGAATAAAACAAAATAAACCTCCCATCCTTGAAATTGCTTTTCTCAGGTATTTGTCACAGTGATAAAAAGTTGACCAATAAAACCACTAAGTACACTCTCTTCATCTTTGTTCTGAATGGCATCATCTATATAGGAGGAGAGAAACAGAGTTGAAGTTTAGGAGCTTGCTCCAAGTATTCTCCAAGTACTGTGCAAAGAGCTTTCCATAGACTCTTCCTTCTAAGGCCAGAAGAATGCTGTTGAGATTATGTATTATAAAGTTGATTTTCCCAATGAGGTTCAAAGAGCAGGAGATAGCCAGACACATGGCCCACATCTGCAATCCCAGTGATACATTAGGATTCAAAGCTTACTAGGCAACTTGCCCCAAACACTCTCACTCTTCATTTCCCAAGTACCCTACCCCCAAACAGTCTCCTCCTTGGCCCCACACAGAGCCAAATCCAAAACCACAGAAGAGATCCACCTGACTTTGACCTGGGCAAGCAACCACAAAACTCTCCTTTGTTAACATTGAAGGTGCCCCACAGACCAGGTAGTCCTGCCAAGATTAGCTCTCCCTCAGCTATTCCAGCATGCAACTACACTCTCTGAAAAGTCATATAAAGTCCCTTGCTTTGTTCACTCCTATCTTGGTCTGCTAGACAGCCAGCCTGCTTGATGCTCCTAATATATCTACTTTCATCAAGATGCCTGGTCTGGTCGATTGCATGGGTTTGTAACTAACACCAGCTACTTGGGGCACTGAGGAAGAAGACAGCACATTTAAGCCCAGCCTGGGCAATTTAGTGAGACTATATCTCAAAATACAAAATAAAAAGGCCTGGCAATGTACCACAGTGCAGAGAGCCTGGGTTCAATCTCCAGAGCTGGGGAAAAAATGAGGAAGTGACTTGCTAGGACCCCATGGCTACTTCCTTGTGGAGCTCGCACTGCAGCCCTGGCCTTTGAATTCTAGAGCTCTGAGAGGAGGCAGAGGGTGCAAAGGAGACAGTGCTGGGTGGGATGCCTGAAGTCACGGGTGTGAAAGCCTCTGGTGCTACCTCTTTCCTTGGGCACAACAGCCGTTCCTTTGTGCACCACAGATTTTTCCATCTTTTAAGTATAGCTGCCATATCCAGATGGACACTAACGTCATCACATGGACACTAAAGAGGTAATGACAGATCAAGTTTGCTCCCCCAGCCCCCTCCCTGGCCATCCTCAGCTGACCTCAGGAGAAGGTCCTGGATACGGGTGTAGATGAAACCATAGTGCCACCCCTTCCGCAAACCATGAAGACACCGACTGCCCCTTGGCAGACAGCTCTTTCCCTGCTGCCTTCACTGGAGCGCGCTCCTCTCAGCGAGCCCCAACAAGCTGCCTCGGCCCCTTTCATCTGTGTAACACTGGTGAGCGGCCCTGTGCTAAATGCCCTGGAAACAATGGAGCCTGAGCATCTCTCCTTCCAAAACAGACTCAGTGGAGGAGACACCGATAATCAAATAACTGAACGATGGGCGGATACCTCAGAGTGTGGGCAGAGGGAACCCAGAGTGTACGTGAGGAGGCAGCACAGTGATGCCGGCTGCCATCTAGCGCATTTTCATCAACTCTTCAGATGTTTGGAATCATCCAGGTGACAGTTGCAGATTTGCTTGCCCAAATTTGTGCCTGACATTTGCTAGCACTTAGAGTCACATGTTGGTTTCCCAGCCTATTAGAGCCAAAAGTTCCCAGGAGGTCAATGAAATCTTTTATACTTCCTAAGACCTAGCAAACCAATTAATGAAGAAAGAACACTTAGTGACAATAATTCAGAAATAAATTATTTTTCTTGGTCCTGTTGTTGTAAATACTTCTGAGTTCTTTCCAGTGAAGGACTTACTAATTGCCTTCCTGGGACCTCATCCCAGAGGCTTTCAAATGGTTTTTTTTTTCCTATGGCTTTGAAATCTTTTACACTGTGTGCTCTACAGGTATGATTCCACTCCTTCCTTGTTTTATTTTTCCAGTGCTTTTAAATCATTGATTGTGACAACAATATTTTAAATGCTCAGGTGATATATAATAATTATATCTGTTTGTGGAGTACAATAAAATGTTTCAGTACATGTATGACTTATAAAATCATAAAGAGTACATTTGTTACCTTTTGAAATGATCATTTCATGATGAGATATTCCAAGTCCTCTAGACTTTGACAATATTCTTCTCCCCTTTAGCAAGAGGAATATCTCCTTTTGGATAACATGTGGCATTCATTCTGAGTCTCAGTAAATGGAATGGAGTAACTTACCATGTGGGCTGTGTTGGTATGGGATAGGGTTCAAAACATGGACTGCTTGCTACAGTCAAATAACCCTTTAAGACACTGCTCCAGGTCAATAGAAGAACTTCCAGTCACACTTCAGACAATCCATCTGCTGAAGGTGCTACAACTCTACCTTGCGCTGTGCCTCTTGTGTCCAACATTTATTCTTACTAACTCCTGTCAAAATAGAGTTTCTGGACAAAACAGTGCTGTGCTGATCTATTGCAGAAATTGTTTTCAATGGGCCACTGCCTTGAATGGAGTAGGAGTGAATTCAACATCTGACCAATGCCCAAACTTCCAAGATTGTTTTATTGAGCTCTCCATCCTATTTTATTAGGATGTAAAGCCTGCCATAATTCATCCCCAAAAGCAATCATCTTCATTCTCTCCCACATGACACCAATATAGCTTCATTGATGTATGAAATTTTTTTAAAAAGTATTTTCTAAATTGCTTACTCAGAAGATCTGTACATTTCTTCACATTTTATTTTTCTTCATCTTCATCAATTTGTTACAAAAGCCACTTTCTCACTCTGAAAAACATGTGCTCCTCCTAAGGGAAACAAAATGGCAAAGTAGTCTTTGAAATCACTATGCTGGACTTTTCTTTATATTACAACTAAAAAAAGTGTAAATAAAGAATTGCTATTACTTCTATATGTATAATTAATTAATTACATGGTTGTTTCACTTAATTTCCATTAAAAGCTTTATCTTGAATTGTCCATTTGTTAAAAAAAATGTGTTCTTCACCATTGTCTTACTTACTTTTCACTCGTTGCTCAGACAAATACCCGACACTCAAGATGAAGGAAGGAAAGGTTTATTGAGCTCACAGTTACTGGAGCTTTCAGTCCATATTTGGCTGGCCCAAGGCTGAGAGGAAAAGAGCAGAGAGAATCCAGTTCATGGCGGTGGGACAGCAACAAATGGTGGCAGAGGCAGCCAATCAATCAGGGCAGCAGAGCAGCAGCAACAGCTGAAGTCTGTCTCTCTGTTTCTCTTTATATTACATTCAGGCTCTCCACCTCAGCCTCCACCTTAGGCTGCACCCATAATCCCGGAAGTACTTAGACCCATAATCCCCATCACTACTAAAACCCATAATCCCAGGGATCATGAATCAAGTCTCAAACTCTAGAAGTCCCCACCCCTGACTCATAAGGCTTTGGGGGAACAACTAGACATAAACCATAACAACTATGTGTTGTTTTTGTTTGTGAGGTTTGTTTGCAAGATTGTCATTTTGAAGTACTGGGGATTGAATGCCAGTTCTTCACATGAGCTACACTCTCAGGCCTCCCTGCAACCAGAGAACCTTTTATTTTTTTTTTTCTTATTCTGAGACAAGGTCTAAGCTGTGCACATTGGGTCAAGATTATGATCCTCCTGCCTGTGTCATCCATATTACTGGAATTATAGGCATGGATCAGTACATTTGGCTTTGCTGTGACCTTTGATAATGTTTATATTGACCACAATAAAGCAAATATACCTAAAATCATAGAGTTAGAAGAGTCATTAAGCATACTCAAATGCCAGAGAATATTCCTCAATGTTAAAAAGCATCACATTTTTTTGTAATATGGCACAATACCTGAAAATAAGCATAAGACTGGGAAAAATCCCAAGTATTGTTTATGGGTGTGGCTAATTCAAGTAGTGAGAATCTACGTGAGTTTTATTCCATAGTCAATGGTTTCCCGTACCTTCTGTGTTTTTGTTTTTGATTGAAAATAATGACAACCATAAATAGTAACTGTGTAGTGAAAAATCTGGCTAACAGTTCCAAAACTGTTGTACATATGTAGTGCAATTCTGGCCACACTTCCAATAGTG
The DNA here is from genome assembly GCA_004027025.1 of Myocastor coypus. NCBI lineage: Eukaryota > Metazoa > Chordata > Mammalia > Rodentia > Myocastoridae > Myocastor > Myocastor coypus. The sequence goes on from PVJA010009936.1 coordinate 33,244, forward strand.
TATCTCACAGTTTTTAGCGACAACAATCTTAAAATTCATTTGGAACCTGGAAAAACCTAAACTAGGAAAAACAATTTTGAAAAATCAAAGGCAAGGCAAGGGGAATTGCAATCTGTGATTCGAAGGCATAACAAAGCTATAACGATAAAAACAACATGGTGCTGGCAAAAGAAAACACACACCGGAGAATCAATGGAATAGAAGAGAAGATGCACAAAAAATTCCAAGCACAATCAGCTAACTTGTCTTTGACAAGAGGGCCAAACACCCTCATTGAAAGAAACATTGCCGCTTTAATAATGGTGCTACAAAAGCTGGTTTTTGATATGCCAAAGATTAAACTTGGGACCATAGCTCATGCCATGCACCAAACTAAAATTGAAACACATGAAGTTCCTAAGTATTAACACAGAGATATGTAAATAAATAAAATATGGTAAAATTGTTCATGTAACAGCGTAGGCAAACTTTTTGAAAAAAATCTTGATTACATTGCAAATATTACAAAGAATCAACAACTGACATCTCATAATATTAGAAAGCTTTTGTGCAACAACAAAAATTAACAGAGTGAAGATATAACACACACCTAGAAAAAATGTACAGCTGCTCCTTCAGCAAAAGTATATAAAGAACTCAAAAAAATCAGACCTCCTAAATTCAAAGACCCAATCCAAAACTGGGTATCTAAAATTAATAAACACTACTTCTAAGAATTACAAACAGCAAATAAATACACTAAAATCTGTTCAACATCACTGGTAACTCAAGAAAAAATAAAACAAAACTTAGATTTCCTTTCACTCAGAAGTGAATGTGGCTATCATGAAGAAATGAACCCATAGAAATGATAGTGAACCTGTGGAGAAAAATTAACTGTGCATTGGAGTGTACAATGGCAAAAGTAACATGAAAATCAGTAAAAACCCATTCCCCATAAAACTAAAGCTACAGGTTTCCCCTTCATTATAACTTTCCAAAAGAGTTAAAAGCATCATACCACAGCAATGTGTGCACACCCACATTTATAGCAGCACAATTTATATTTATAAATCTTGGAAATACCCTAGATTCCTATGAATGTATGGATGGTTAAAGAAAATCCAGTATCTTTATATGCAGTGGAATAGTACTGTGTCCCCCCAAAAAAATAGCTTGAGAGAAATTTCTAGGTAAATGGTTACACTGAGATCATCTTTTTAAGTGAAACAAATAAGACACATGAATGTGAATATCACATTATTTATCTTTTGTGAGAAATTAAAACTATAAATAAGCACCAAAACAGACGATGGGTATCAGGAAATAGAAAATATTCAAATAGTGAAGACACTAAAGGTGGGGGAGGGGAAAATAAACACAGACTAAAAGAAGAAAGAAGAAAATTAAAGGAAACACATGGAAACAAAACTCTTCCAAATTAAGAGGTGAAGAAGGATTGAAGGGATGGGAGAGGAAGAAAGAAAAAAGAACATTTGTGTATGTTATGTACATACACAAATTTGCTATGTTAAATGTGATTATTATGTCTATCAAAAGTGTAACAACATAAAATTAAGTTTTCAAAAATCAAGGTAAATGACTTGAAGACAGAATTTTACTTTAAATTTAAATTTGGGAGAGACACAGGCCTAAAAATATTTGTCACTCATTCCAAAGTGCAGTGGGGAACGGTAGTTTTACATAGACATTGAATCATGCCCATCTCTTTGGCGGCATTCCTTTCTGTACACCCTCATTCTTCCTCTCAGTCACCTCTTCTTCCCAAGTGCCTACTGCCAATGGTGGCTCCCACCACCCAGTGATACTCATAACCTCTGGTGCACAAGTTAGACCTCTTTGGCAAAGAGCTGTCAAAGTGTCCAGGTATGAGTTGATTTCAGGCAAGGCCACTTGAGCTTTTGACGTGATGGGAACTAAACCGTGGTAATTGCTAACACTTCATAATTAGAGTGACAAAAAGTTCACTCCAGGGGCAGAGGACATAAAAATTGGCTGGCTTCCTTAGAGACAGCCTTTTAAGAGGGTTCTCAGCCGGGCGTGGTGGCGCACGCTTGTAATCCCAGCACTCGGGAGGCTGAGGCAGGAGGATTGGTGCGAGTTCGAGACCAGCCTGGGCTACAAAAGTGAGCTCAGGACCAGCCTCAACTGCATAGCGAGACCCTGTCTCAAAAAGACAAAAAAAAAAAAAAAGAGGGTTCTCAGACCAAGAACTGTGGGATGAACAAGATGTTTCCAGATGTTATTTCTATGAGCAATCCAGGGGGAAGGAAGGGACACAAAGGAATACTGTTCAATGTCAAAAATCAATCCAGTGGTGCCCAAGGAACTGTCTGTGGTGTGACAATATAGCTTGAAATGCAGCCACAAGGCAGTGCTCAGACTAGAGGACAGGAGTTTAAGAATATTTATGGTCCATACTAGACCAGCAGCTGACAGACCACAGCATGAAGTCTAATCCAGCCCACTACCTGTTTTTATAGACATACTTTTATTAGAAGACAACCATAGCCAATCATTTACCTAATCACTATGGTTGATTTTTTTCTATAGTGAAAGTACAGTAGCTGCAACAAAGACCTATGGCCTGCAAAACTGAAATATTCTTGATTACAGAAAAACTAACCTGATCATTTTTCTAGGCCTTAAAAGAAATAATCCTGAAATGAAGCCAGGAGGGAAAAAGGAGCGACTAAGAAATTTGAACTTAAGAGTGCTAGTGAAAGAGCTTGCTAATGAAAGAGCTTGACAGAGATAACAATGAAGGGACTATATATATATATGATCATTTCAGTGTTATTAGAACACAGTCATGCCCTTTAATTTATGTGTTCTATATGGTTGTAGACTTACTGAAAAATTCTTTACAGATAGCCTAAGCTCTGTAATTTACATTTGTCCCAGATTCCCGTCATCCTCATAATTGGTCTTCCCCAAATTGTAAGACCTCGAAATGAGCTTTGAAGGCTCTTTTTCTATGAGTTGCCTCTTGGTCTTCACCTGTTCCAGCCACATGTCCAGCTGTTTTTTTTTTTTCTGATTATCTGCAAAAGCAAATGAGAGGAACTATATCTGGAAGCAATGATTTGGTCCCATGATTAATGCAATTTCTGAAACCATGAACAAGACAGTAAACCTGAAGTTTTAAGATTTAGTATCTGCTTTAAAAAATTCTCCTAATGTATTGATTAATGAGTCAATGTTATGTTGGTGCAATGTCTCCAGTGACAAACTCAGGGCCCTGATCTATTTAACATTTTTATCAAATAACTTCAATAAAAAGCCAGAAGGCAAATTTGTCAAGTTTTCCATAATACAAAGAAAACAAGAAGTGAAAGGTAAAGTTTTGGATACCAGAATTTACATTCCAAAAGATCTCAATGGACTTACACCCTGAATCCAACTGAAGGAGATAGAAAAGTTGGACCTTGAGGTTAAAAAGAAAATCAATTATCCAATGACAAGAAGTAGGCAGAAGACTTTGAGAGTGAATTTTGTAAAAAAATTTCAGTACTAGTACTCAAACTGCAATGCTAAGTATAATATGACAAAAAATAAACTAGGTGCTCTAGATAATTCAGTACAGAAATACCACCATAGTCTGCGTTAGACATAGAACTGGGGTTGAGGTTGAGATAGAATGAAACTGTGCCATCTGAGATGGAAGAACCACTGCATTCTTGAGGAAGAAAAAGACATTCTAACTGCAAGGCTAATGTCGTAATGAATGTTTGTGGTAATTCCCAATCCCACACCAGGATTAAGATGTTTCCTGACTCAAGACTTTGGACGACTAAAGCAGGAAAGTCCTGAGTGAACTGAACTGTAGCACCACACTGTGCATCGGCCCTGTTCATCTACCAACTTGTTCTTGCCCTTGGCTCTGAAGGGTTGTTTTTTCCTCAGCCTGCAACACTCCTCCCCTACATTTTCACATGGCTGTTTCTTTTGTGTCATTTTGGTCATAACTCAAGAGTCTCCTTCCTTAAAAACACCCACCTATAATAATAATTTTGTCCCTCACGGTCTTTTTTATCCCTGTTTTATTTTCTTTGTAAGAGTTCTTTCTGAAATTTTTTTGGTATTGTCCAATTCACCCTATTAAAATATGCACTAATTAAAGGGGAAGTCTTAGCCTTTTTGCTCATTATTCCATCCTCAGCAGCTAGAACAAGACATATAAGAGAAACCCAATGAGTATTTGTTGGGTAGGTAGATCAATGAATAAAACATATTTCAAGACCATGAAATCTAAATGGAATCCTCACATATATACCAAAAAGTTCTGAGAAATGTATCATAGATAAGAAAATCCAGAAAGCTGTAAGTTTTAACAGGAGGTCACACAGGATAATGTGCTATATGATGGGCCTAGTGGAAAAACTGCTGTCAAGTGTAATTCTGAGATCACTGTGTAAGTACTGCCAACATGCAGGAGAGTTGAATTTGGTCTATTGGCATGTTGTCTGTGGTTTCCCTAAAGTGAAAAACTCTGTTTTCATCTTAAACTTCTTCAGTCGTTCTGGCTTTGGTCAAACTTCAAGAAATTAAAGCTGGGCGTGGTGGCTCACGCCTGTAATCCCAGCACTTGGGAGGCTGAGGCAGGAGGATCGGTGTGAGTTCGAGACCAGCCTGAGCTACCAAAGTGAGCTCAAGGCTAGCCTGAACTGCATAGTGAGACCCTGTCTCAGAAAGACAAAAAAAAAAAAAAGAAATTAAAATTAATAGATTCAGAGAAAAAAATATCTATGACTTCACAGCCAGATTCCCTTTTAGAAATACTGGCCCTAGAGCTTCTTTCTACTATGATGTGGTTCTTTTTTCCCAAGATGCCAGTCCATTCCATCATAATTAAGTCTATAGCATCATTTCCCCTCAATGCTTTTTTAATCTTCTGAGAAATGAAATTGTCAGCAAGTCAAATCCAGAATTTATCAGGTGCCCTGCTTTTAGCAGAATGAGACTTCCATCAGGTGTCTGGACACTGGAAGCCTTCCCTTCCTACTGCAGCTTGCCTCTATGCCAGTTCTATCATCTTCATTAGGGAAGCACCAGCCACGGCCTCTGTGAAATATTTCCTTGATGGCACTGCAATCCCTCCAAATTTGAATGCTCCTGCAAAAGCTCGCTCTCTTGTTCTCATTATTCTGTGGAGTTTCATGGAGGTTTAATTGGGTGAGAAGACTCCTGGTGTACCACCACCAACCCTCTATGAACAAATTAGAAGAATGAGTCACAGAATGCCAAGGTGAAGCAACCACCTTGCAGAAAGCCCTCTTCTTCTGTTACCTTTCATGCAACATATTTTTGTACCAAGAAACAAAAGACTTAATATTTCAAGAAAAGAGATTTCACTCAATGTCAGATGGCCAAGAATTATTTAGCATGATTAAATGCAGCAGAAAAATACCTGGATGTAAGAACCCACTTAGTCAAAGGGACATCAAGAGCTTTTATTTTTCTAACTAAATAGTAGTTAAATCTTTCTACGTTGTCCTAGAACACAAGGGCACACAGTGCTTTTACACACAGCAACAGCTTTTATTTCATCAAAATATTTTTAAAGTTTTCACTGTATAAGGAAAACTCCTTTCAAGTTTAAAAAAATAATAATTGAAAACTTTACCTAGGAGGATCATCCACTCAGGGGACTCCTGTCCCTTTCTTGGTCAGGAGCTTCCTTTCCTTCAATAAATATTTTCTGCTCATTAAAAATAAATAAATCTTTACCTACTCTCTGTAAAACTCAAAATCAGGCTTGGAGAAAGCTTTATTGATCAGCATAGCATATCATCCAGAAGACCTAGGCATATACAAAGTTCTCAGTGAGTCGTGTTGTGATGTACACCTTTATCCCTGAAGTGCTGCGATCTTAGTTCTACCAGGGCCATGTGAGTATCTAATTTTCTAGAAGAAAAGGTGAAAGAAAGTGCATGGACAGAAATCTCTTTCCTATGAAGACTAGCCCTCATTCTCCTACTACCACGTTACTGACCAGAACCGCTGCTGTAAGGATTGTCCAGTGAAGTCCTCATTAAACCAGTTTGAAAGAAAATGAACTGCATTTTAATGAGCCAAATTCAGCAGGTATCTCCTCCGCTTTCTTTGTTATCCTTTTCCTTGTTTGTTATGAAAGATTCAATTGCAAAGCAGGGGCATCCCCTGAGTAGAAACTTTTCTTCAAGACTGAGATGATCAATTCTTAAACAACCGCAACAATATTCAAGTTGTCAAATTGCCCTCATACATTTAAATTGTGGCTTCTTTCCATGCTACTTAAATATTTGTCATCTGGAAGTAGACCATTTCGGCAAACACCAATATTTGAAAAGAATCTTGATGTGTTCAGAAAGGACATCTACTCAATTTATTTTTCTATGTCTGAGAACAAAGTAACAGAATTTTGGACACTGTAAGAAATATCATTTTAATGTTTATACAGGCAATGAAAAACTGCATGTCATGAACTGGCATCTATATTATCATTATGTATGCTAGAAAATTATTTTTATCCACTTTTTGGACACCAACCTTTTATGATAGCTTTATTACAAGCCACTTCTGTGTAAATAAAAGAAAAAGATATTTAAGCAAGTAGAAATAAATGTGCATGATTCACTGGCACAGTTAACTCAAGATTTTCCAGTCTTATAACCACAACTGATAGGAAGATTTATTACCACAGCTGTCTGTGTTAAACTTCTTTTCCTTGCAGTTGAGGGAATCAAGTTTCTTCTTGGAGATTAGTCATTTGTGGGGGTGTCGCCAACTGTAAACTGCGTGTTATGAATGAGGTGCGCTCCTCTATTGCTGTCCTCCAGCCTTAAGTCAATGAGTAATTTTCATCTCTTTATGCGTCTTTCCCGCCTACCATCAGGAACAAATTTTAATGACTTACACAGTCAAACTTTCTTCAGTTGTTACTCAAATCCAAAACTTCAAATTGTATTGTTTCTAGTAATGTGAAAACCTCAGAAGGCAAGGTAGGATGAAAGGACATTATAGCACATGTTTACAAGAATGAATTCAAAGCTAAAGAAAAGGTCCGGAAAGGATGCGTAGCAGAAAGGGAGAAGAGATGTCTTTGGTAGTTGCACATGTGTCAGCTCAGGTACTAGGCTTATTGCTTAGACCTTTAGCAAGTTAACTCATCCTTTTGACAGTTTCCCAAGCCATGTGATAGTCCCATTTCATGTATAAGGAAACTGACTCCCTCAAGATTGTTCAATTTATTAGCAGTTGACCCGGGGCTTAGGCTCACATCATGCTGAGTGTCTTGCTATATATTTCAACATTCCTTTGAGGGGGTCTGAGGAAATACCCAAATATATAAGCACTAATACATATAACCATAAAGTTTGAAGAGACACATGCTGTACCTAAATAGGAAGATGACTATAGAGAAACAAAAGAGACTCCAATTGGCCATCTCTTTAATGGTACACTAAAATCATGCACATGGACAGGGCTCTGGCTTTTTTAACACTTCTGGAAATATGTATTTAATATTTACCTCATGTCTCTGCACAATTTCTGGTAACTGTTGTCTTCACAAAATTCTATTACCTACTAAGATGTTCCCATCATCCTTTAAGCTCTTGTTAGAAATCGTATGGCAATGGTGGGATCTGTGTATTTTAAGCTTTTGTCAGCTGAAGGCAGACATCAGGATGATTGAACAGAGTGAGATTTCAGCAAAGCCACCAATTGCTTGGTTTATTTCCCGTCAGTTTGGCTGGTGTTTTCCGGTTGAGCTGACTGGTTTTTGTTTTGTTTGGTTTGGTTTTCAGTTACACATACATTTTCTAATTTAGCATCCATTTGGAAGCGATTCTAATATGTAGTCAAAGAACAACAACAAAAAGCTTGGCTAGTGGAGATGTCTCAAGCATTTACAATGGGATCCTTGAGTTTAAGCTTTTAAATTGTTCATTTCATTAATTATACAAATCAATGGGTTTTACTGTGACATTTTCATGCATATGTACTTTTTCTTATCCTTCCCTATTCCCTTCTCCTACTCCCTTTCACCTTTCTTAAGAGGCCTCTTACTTTTGTGTTGCTTTTTATCCACTATATTCCACATAGGAAAGAAAACATGATATTCGGGTTTAAAGGTATATTTTAGTTCGAACCTCAGTTCCACAAAAAGGAAAATTTAATATATGAATCAAATGAAAGCTAAGAACCATATTTTTGTTGTAGAAAGGTAGCTGATTTGCCTCTTTTTGGTCAAAAGTAAAGCTAAACATCTAGCTAAGCTCTTCTATAAAAATAATTATTCTATTTGAATCAATGCTACTGATTTTCTTAAATATAAGCACCTCTATTTGGGCGCTAAGAATTAAAATAACTTAATCTTTCTTAAGACAAAAAACAAAAGAGAATAAGCATTTTTGCCATTGAACACTTGAACAGAAGGACCTAATCCAGTAAACAAATGCATATAACACTAATTAGGGCTCCAGAATTTATAAGCTATTGGGCTGCCCTTCTTACATTCTCAAGTAGTTCACATATTTTGTCACCTTGTCGAAGAAGAAGGTTCTCTAAGGAGAAACGAGGACTCTGAAGTGACTGAATTCATCCTTGATGGATTTTTCCAGCACGCTCACAACCAGGTTGCCTTCTTCCTAGGCTGTTATTTGCTACCTGGTCATCCTGTTGGGAACATCTTTGCTGTAGTAGCAAAATGAAGTTCTAGGCTTCATACTGCCATGCATGTTTTTGTCAGTAACTTATGCTTCCTTTTTGTCTGTTATTCTAGCAGCTGGGAGCCATATGTAGTGATCCAATCTTTCATTATCTTGTATACTATATGTTAAGCTCACATGACCAGATCCCTCTCTCCAGAGATGATTGTCTCTTGCTGTCATGGTCTGTAACAGATTCACTGCAATTTCCAAGATCTTGAATTGCACAATCATTATGAATAGCTAGGTCTGTATACATTTGCTTTGGGAACACATACCAGCACCTTCTTAGTTGCAATCACACCAGTTATTAGAAATTCTAACCATTTTGTGGAAAAAAACATCATCAACTGTTTCTCCTGTGAAGTACAGGATTCCTGCTAAAGCTTATCTAGCCAAACACCTCTGACACACTGATTCCTGCTCTGGGTATCAGCACATTCACAGGGCCCCCAGTCCTCACCATTATCTTCATTTCCTTTTTCCACACTGTTGTTGCTATGTTGAGGACTTGCCTACGGAGGTCAGAGTCAAAGTTTTCTCAACCTGTGGATTTGATCTGACTGCTACCCTATTTTATGGGAGAGCCATCAACAAGGACTTGACATCTCAGTCAAAAGAATCCCTCAAAAAAAAGTCTTCTCAAAAACAGTCTATTCACTGTTTTATGGAGCAGTTAGTCACATGTTAAATTCCTTCATTTAAGTCCTGAGAAATTAAGACATGATAGGTGCCCTTAAGAAGTTATTCAAAGAAAGTGAAAAGTCCTAATGGTTCTCTTTAAATTTCATCAATGTGTGGAGGAAAAAACAAAACAAAACAAAACAAAACAAAACAAAGAAAAAAACACTTTCAATTTTGAGGCTTAAAAACTTTTTTTAGATTTATTTGCATTTTTATCAGTACATCTTTGTAGTACATAATGATTATATTCACTTTGGAAAATTGGTATATGTATTGCAATCTATGTTTTTTTAAAGCAAAGAAAAATCTTAGGGACTATTCTCTCCATGGTCACCACTAAGCCCTCAGAAACAAGTACAGTGTGAATATCAACTTTTTCTCAAGCCACATCAACATGTACAACTGTCAATGTACCTATAAAAGTTCACAGAGAGAATAATAGTAGCAGAAATATTATTTATTTTATTTTATTTTTAGGGTACTTGGATGGGAGAAATATTGTTTAGACAGGATATCAAGTCTGCATCTTGTCCTCTGAATAACTACTATGAAGACAATATGCAATATGTCAGTTATTGTAACTGTCATACTAACCTGGCTTGAAACTGTTTCATTGCTACCTTATTTTTTCTCATTAAAATGAATTTCAAAAAAGAATAAAAGTAGTAAGTGTGTGAAAGTAGGCACAATACCCACACTCTGTCATTAGAGAGATCTTAAGTTTTTTTGTTTTTTGGTTTTTGTAAAATTTTTTTGTCTTTTTGAGACAGGGTCTCACTATGCAGTTCAAGCTGGCCTTGAGCTCACTTTGGTAGCTCAGGCTGGTCTTGAACTCGCGCCAATCCTCCTGCCTCAGCCTCCTGAATGCTGGGAGTACAGGAGAGCTGGTTTTTGTAAATTTTTTAACAAGCTTTCACTATGCAGTTCAGGCTGACCATGTGCCCACAGGATGTTCTGGAACTTGCAGTGATCCTACTGTCTCAACTTCCTGAGTGTTGGGATTATAGGTATGTACTGCCATGCCCAATTCTGGTAGGGACAACTTCTTTTCTGGTATATAAATCACGTTTCTTATAACCAAGCATGTTTGTACTTGTCACAAAAGTGAAAAAAATGCTTATATGACAGGGGTTACAGGGCCATAGCATAGTATGACACCTTGTATCACACTCATAGTTATCAGCCACAATTTGAACCTAACAGACAAATGGCCCTTCAATTCCCACATTTGGGTGATAATATCTAATATCACCTGGTGAGAAGCATCTGCTTATAGAAAATGATACATCTTTTAATAGGTGCTTTTAAATAGATTTTTCTAGTTTATGCTAGAATTTCTTAAAGTATTTAATGTAGTATAAATATTAATAAATCTTTTCCCAAACCTACACTGTTCCTAGAAATATTATATCTCACCATGTCAATTTCTTATAAAAATATCTAAACTGAACTTGTTATTCTTTTGCCTTCTCCTGTTTCTCTGTCTTCTCTTCCATGATGTGCTTTAGCGACCCTCTGGCCATTTCAACTCCCACTTCTCATACACATTTATGAGCTTTAGCATTTCTGCTCTTCCCAAGAGTCTTTGCAGCCAAGATTGTGATTATTTTTCTCCTTTTTTCCCATTTAACAAGATGCAATATGCAGTCTCTATCGTTGACAGCCAGCATTTATTATACACTTTGTATCACAGTAACTTGTTGATTATTTTTCTCATCTTAACTTTGACCAACTGACTCGAGAATTCCTATGCCACACTGCATTCACAGTGTAGATGTGTCTTGCTTCTAAAACTTCCTTTTCTCCCACAGACTTTGCTTCAATAGATGGCTCTCTGGTCTTGATAATTTCAATCCTTGAATCTTTCTTCGCTTTCTTTCTAAACGTTGATGTTTTGTGGGCTTTAAAGAAAGAACAGCAGAATGAAACTGTACACAGATGTCTTACCATCAGTCCTTCACCACTACCATGGCCAAGTGGAACATGACTGCTGTGACTTGATTGCTCTGAGCTTCTTTCCTACGGGCAAACAGTAAAATCACTAAATATAAGAATTCTGTATTGATCTCAGCCTAATTTTCCTTCAATATGGATTTTTATTTGAATCAATTTTCCTGAGTATCAAGGGGGATGGGGAAGTGTCTCTGTCAGTTTCATATCACTGTCCATTGTTCACACCACATGTATAATCCAAAGCTGTTTGGGTCATGGGTGAGGGAATCAGAAAACTTGAGTTCAAATTGAATTGTTGCACTTATCATTTATTATATGTTCGGCAACTTATTTAATACTCTGTGCATCACATTCCTTATCAATAAAACAAATATAATAATTATATTTTAACGATGTTATTGAAACATTAAATTGATAGCCCATTCTAAGCACTTAGCATATTTCCAGGCTCGCAATAAGCATCAAATCAATGTTAGATACTATTACTCTTTTCCAAAAGCTTCAAAATACACCTGGATTATTGTGGTTTGTTGTTGCTTATTGGTTTCTTTGGTACTGGGAATTGAACTCAAACCCTTGACACTGAGCTACACCCCTCACCCTTTCAAGATCATGTGTGTTTGTGTGTGTGTGGTACTGAGGATTGAACTCAGGAACTTGTGCTTGTCAGGCTGGTGCTTATTCTACAGAGCTATCTCCCTGGCCCTGCCAGTTCACTTTTGAGATAGGGTCTTGATGAATTGCTGTGCTTCCTCCTCAGTCTCCCAGACTACTAGAATTACAGGTGTGTGCTACCACGCCTGGCCTCCTGATCTTTGTTTTCTAAAATCTATTTCCTTTATGGATTATCTCCTTCAGGGTATACAAAGAGAAGCCTCACTAGTCCACTCTCTAGTTTTAGAACATAGTAATATCAGATTTCCCTTTGGCTCTCACTTTTATGGTTTTGCTTTTAATCTGCATGACTCCAATTCTAGTTTCTCTGAACTCTGCTTGGTATATGTTAAGTACAGAGCACCCCATACTTAGAAATGAGTTATGTCCAGAAGCTAAGTCACAAGTCACCAGGCTGGAACTTGGAGTACATTTTTCCTGAGCATATAACATGGCTATATGTCAAGGACTGATCATCAATATCTACTTAGGTCATCAGTCTAGTACTACTAACACTAAAAGTTGGGGCTGGCCATAGCTCAGCAGACTAAAGTACTTGCTTAGGCAGACACAGCACCTGGGGTTTGATACCTGGCCTGTCATGCCAGCCCTGCCCCCTGGGCATGCTGAGGTGGTGATTGAGACTGGAAGTGGTTGCACACACCTGTAATCCCAGTGCTTGGGAGGCAGAAAACAGGAGAATCACTATGAGTCAGATCTCCATAGTGAGACCCTGCAGACCAGTGGTTCTCAACCTGTGGGTCGCAACCCTGTCGGGGGTCAAACGAACACATAATGCATATCAGGTATTTACATTCCGAATCACAACTGTAGCAAAATTACAGTTTTGAAGTAGCCACCAAAATCACTTTTTGGTTTGGGGTCACCGCAACATGAGAAACTATATCGCGGGGTCACAGCATTATAAAGGTTGAGAACTACTGCTGTAGACCTTGTACCAAATACATAAAAATAAAATAATATTAAAAATCCTAGCACCATTTTTCAGTATGTTTATTAGAAGATAAGTTTTGAGTCTCCATTTGGAAGTCTAGACTGGAATGCGCCACAAAGGATCTTGTAATTGACGTATTCTACAGGTCAATAAATTGCACTCTGAAAGATTGCATCTAGTGTTTGTCTTATGCAGCCCATAAGCAAAGAATAGCTTTCAGATGCTTAAGACATGTAAAAAGGCAAAACAATATTCTACAAATTCTAAAATTTTTCCTATCTGGCAATTTACAGGAAAAAGTTACTGACTCCTACAATAGTTAGTTGGTAACCACTAAAAAGGTTTTTGAGCGAACCATTAAAATATATAGAATTGTGTTTTAGAAATATCATTTTATAACGAATGTGGAGAACTGATTTAAAAAGTATAAAATTAGATACTGTGCCAATTAGGAGATTACTACAATCATATGAGAACTAATATGGACCTGAGGTGGACTGTAGCATTAGGGATTTGGAGAAAACCTGTTTTGTAGCATTTGCCTTATTTTTGCCGTTTTCACATGCAATTTCATACACATCTAATCTAGATTTATTTTAGAAGTGGGGTCTCTAGCACAGATATAGTGTACCTCCAGGTTAAGGGGATCTCAATCTTAACATCATTCGGTTCTTCTCTCTGAAATTCTATGAACACAGAAAAATATGGAGTGCACCGGATTTATTTATGTACTACAAGTATTTCTCTGCCCAGAATTGCATTGTATTGTACAGAAAATTTTACTTTATTCAAGTACATATCTTTATTTTTTTTTTAAATATGAAGTATCCTCTGATTGCTTGCCTGATATTTGAAGCTCACCGATCACCTCTCAGTCCCTTCAGAGTCCTCATACATCATGAATCACACCACCAGGAGACTTAACAGGAATAGTTCTAAAATCACTATTTAGATATATCAGAGATATTCAGTTTCTCTCTTTTTTGTTTCTTTATCCTTCCTGCTTTGTTATATTGACCATTTCCTCTGTATCACTTATACCATAGAAAGCCTCAGAGAAATATTTACTCTACCCATCCAAAAATCTCTTGGCACAATAATATTTAAATTTTGATTAATATATTCAGAAATATCATCTCCTTTGAGCTTCATAGCAATGTAAAGTGACTATACAAACAAGAAAATCTGGGAGCTAAAGAAATTTTCCTACAGATGAACAGTTGGTTAAGTAACATGAGTGGAACTAAAATCGATCTCCGGCCCAAAGGTGGTAGATTTATCACTGTGTTGTATTCATGGGGGCTGCAAATCCAGATTTCCTCATCAACACCTTTTTCATGATGTTCGTTCGCATTTGGAGCTGTGAAGTCTGATGCTGAGTCACTGTTCATTTTCTGCTTGCTTTTACGCAGCCCAGTATTAGCCTACACCCTTTCCTGTAATAAAGCTCCCTAAACAACTCTCCTAATTGACTTGAAGGCACTTTGTTCTATCTGTCTGTAGCATGTCAAATGCTCAGGGAACTCCTTCTCTTCTCACACATGAGAAGCTGTCAGTAGCCTCCCTCAGCTCTGCTGCTTCCCCGTTCTACCCTGACTCCCAGTCTATTACAGACATTTGTGATTGGCCTTTTGATTTTTCCTATTTCTGTTCTAATTTCTTTATTCTTTGTCTGTACTCTCTACTATTTTGTTCTAAAATTGAAAATATATATTTTTCTCTTCAAAGCATATGGCTTCATTTCTTTCCTTGAGAGCTTTCTTTAAATTATTTTTTCATCTGTACGAATCCTCTCTGACAGCTTGAAATGAAAGCTGAGCTCTTCTTCCCTTGACCATTTCTCATCATTTTCAATACCTTCCCTTATATGAATTTGCTCATCTTCCACTTACTTCTGCCAAATTTCCAAGCTTTTAAGAAATTAATTTCAGCTATTATCATTGTAAGACTAGAAAAAGGGCCATATTTCATTTTATATGTAGGAACTCTACTGTCTCTTCCATATAAATCCTGTCAGTCTTACTGGATCACTTCCCCTTTATGTAAGCACACTGTAAAGTGTTAGCATATGCATCTGGATAATCTTTCTTCAGGTGTACATTTTTGCACATAATTTTCTAAGTATTCACTTCACTGGTCAATTTCCAATTATCTCTGCCTCTGTTCTCTTTTCTGAGATGTAATTGAAAAGTCTCTCTACTACAAAACCACTTTATTATATTTAGAATGAAGAAAGGGCACTGAATCTTTAACTTGCAAATCCAAGCTGTGCTCCTCTCTAATTGAACAGCCGTGTTCATCTTTTCCAATTCAGATCTCCTGTCTCTCAGACATTTGCATGATAATGTTAAACCAAAGATCTTATCCCTGTTTTGTAGTCTCTGCCACCTTTCCAAAAGTACAAAACTCAGACTCACAACTTCATGTGAAAAATTGGCAAATAGTGTAAGGAAATAATTGTGTGTTATGGTTGCAGACAAAATGCATCAATTTTATGGATAAGAAGAAATTTGGAGTTCATCTTTAAGATGAAAGATTTTTGGCTAGAATTGGAGGCAAAGACAAGATTTTTAACAAGCAAAAATGTAGGATGCAATATGACCATAAACTAAATGGCAAGAAAAATGGCAAAGGTTTAAAGGCCTGGCATAGCACATATTTCCAGAAGGACCAGTTCATATTGGCTGATTAATGAGGGACAAGTGATGTACAACAAGGAAGGGAAGGGAAGTCATTTTATGAAGTATATGGCTAATCAAAGGAGTTTTTACCTCACTCTATAGCAAAGAATAAGACAGAGCACATTTTGCAAGTCTGAGTAATATAGTAAATTTATAATTCTTTACTAAAAGAATGAATGTCCTCGGAGATAAATCCACAATGTTTTATTCACATGACAAGGAACAGAGAAATACTCTAAACAAAACACATGAAGAAAGAAGCATGCTGGTTTTAGTCAAAGTCAAATAGGAGTCAAAAGCCATCCAACTCAGTGGCACAAGCACATTCCTGGCAAGTGCAAGATCCTGAGTTCGACTCCTGGTACAAAACAAATGTACAGAAAGTCATCCACCTCAAGGCATCTATCCAATATATGGAAATCCGTTTCTGACATATTGGATATACAGATAAATACTGGAAGGCAAGTAGACAAAGGGGATACTTAAAGCTGTCTGGGTCTGCAAATCACCATTCACCATAAACTGAAAGGGACAGAAGCTAGATAGTAGAGATAAAAATGCATAAGAAACAATACAGATTACATTTCAGTAAAATTCTGTGATAAAAGGGAGGTAGGAAATGATATAGATCTCAGAATTGCCAAGATGAAGGGATAGATGTTTTTAGAATTAGGGAGTGCTTTGTACAAGGAAAAAGATCTTGTGCAAGTAGAAGATACAGATTTGTATTAAAAAGATATCCAGGAAAGTGGAAAGAGGGAGAAGAAAAAGAAGACAGGGAATTGAAAATATAGGGTAAAGTTTGTAGAATGAAACACAAGACAAGATCATACAAAAGCAAGAAGAGCTACAGTGAGCTAGCTTTGCATGCAGAGTGCTTAGATCTGACAGGACAGAGGCGGGAGCAGGAGGACAGCACAGGGCCACATGGAGAGAGGACTTCAAGTTGCGAAGACAGAAGGGAGCAAACTGACTATAATCTCTATCAGTCCAGATTTCTGTTACCATGGCTCCAGTCCTCCTAATTCTTTGACTGGGGCGCCATCTTCAGGGAGCCTGCAGTACTGACTTGCCCACCTTGCTACTTCGCAGTTGCCTGAGGTAACAACGCCCCACGGTCTTTTTCCTTCAGTAACTAGTTTACTCGAGCTGTTTCTTGCTCGTAATACTTTTACTGTTGCATTTTAGTCCTTTCTCTCCCCTCTCTAGCATCTATGTAACCCTCCCCTCAACATCCACAGTTCCATCTACACATATTATTTTCTGAATTTCTAGTTCCTTTTCTTACAGACCCTTTTTTGATTGGGGAAGATTATTTATTAGTCATTGTCACATTGCTGGGACACCATGGTAACAACCAAAATCTTTAAAAGGAGAGGTTTATTTTGGCTTGTGCTTTTCAAAACCTTCAGTCCACAGCAGAAATGGTAAGATGGAGGGCATGGAAGAGAAAAGCAGTTCAATCTGGGGCAGCTGGGAAGCAGGAGAAGGGGAGAAGTGGGATCAAGAATGGAGCCTTCCAGGCGATACCTCCAGTGACCCACTGTCCTCCAGATCCCACCAGAAACAGTCAGCTAAGAAACTCATCAAGGTACTGACAAATGTGGTCTCCCAAGGTCTAATTAGCTTCCAAACACATGAGACTTGCAGGGGGTTATTTTGGGTCTAAACCATAGCCACTACATGTTGAGCAGATACAAGTCATAGGGAGTGATAGTCAGAGGAGGAACTGTGGAAAAGGGGTCTCTGAACATGTGTACCACACATAGAAAGAGGCCTGTAAAAAAAATAAAAATAAAAGGACTAAGATGTTAAATGTAAGATAAAATAAATCTTTTCACTCAAGACAAGTTAGAAGTAAATGGAATTCAGAGCATGTGTAGAAAACCTTGGGAAGAGCAAGGGGTGCTTTTTTTGCTAAGGTAAGAAAGAAGGAGGCAATAATGATCCAGAAACATACAAGTTTCTGATGGCAGGAGACAGGAAAGTCGAGTTCCCCTCCTGATGGCGTCTATTTTCCAGAGTAGCACCAAGGTTGAGGACTGAAAATGAAGGCAAAAGTGGTGGAGTAGCTGACGGCAGGAAGCTCCAGGAGGTTTTAGCATGCCGCTGTGAGAACAGCAGGAGAGAAGTCTAGGCATTCACCTGATTATCAGATAGTATAGAGAGTCCAAGCGAAATTGGAGGCCATAAATATGCAGAGGCATAAATCGGTATGGATGTGAGATTATTATCTGAGAAATAGTTAGCAGTCTGCATGTAGGAAAAGATGGCCTAAATAAGATCTGTGTGTAGGAAAAGAATTGAATTAATTCAAATGAAATTGAAATAGGAATAGATTCCAGTGTCCCACGACAGCACGCTGTGCTTGAAAAATGACAGGAGTTTGTTATGGCTAGGAGCTCCGTATATGAGGCAGGGAAAGTTAATCAACAACCTAATAATTGATATGCTCATATGCTTTGGCAGTGGAAAGCCATTGAAGGATTTTGAGGTGCAAAGCCCTTATCAGAACTGTGTTTGGATAATATAGCAAGACAATATCTGCGGAGTGTAGAATTACAGGAGAGAAGATCAGACAGAGAGAAGCTACTGAAGAGGTTATCCTAATAGCAGAGCTGAGAGGATTCAACAAAAGTCTCGGAAGTAAGCACTGAAGGGAAAGAAAGGGATTAGAGACCTACAGAGACATTTAATTGAGGATAGGTTGGAGGAAACGGTGAGTAAATGAGATTTCAGCTTATTTGATTTGTCTTATTCTTTCCAAGCAGATTCCTCATCTTCATTCACTTTGTATACTGACGAGTGATCCATCCTCAGGCAGAAACCAAGAGACAAACTTTCGAGACTAAAGGCATCTAAAGCTTTTAATACACTCGTTAAAGTTGAGCAGGATAATGGAAATAGTACGGAATTCAGAGTCCTGGGTTCTCACACCTGCTCCAGCACTGAAGATCTGCATGATGTAGCATAGTTAATGTCAGTTAGGCTGTTTCTTCCTCTCCAAAATAAGGACCATACCTTCTCTCCAGAGTTCTTGAGAAATTTAAAGGAAATATTGAAAATATAAGCCGGGTGTGGTGGCGCACACCTGTAATCCCAGCACTCGGGAGGCTGAGGCAGGAGGATCGGTGTGAGTTCGTGACCAGCCTGGGCTACAAAAGCGAGCTCAAGGCCAGTCTGAACTGCATAGCGAGACCCTGTCTCAAAAAGACAAAAAAAAAAATATATATATATATATATATAGATAGAGATAGGCTGTTTCAGTGCTTCCTGGTACTACTAGATACATAGAAGAAAACTAAATCTGTTTCGACTGCACCTCTTACTCTTAACACATTTATTATTATCTCAGTGTTCATGCTGGCTTTTTCATGAGCAGATTAACATAGTCTTCTACTTATACTCTGACATAAGAGCTCCATTTATAAGCTTTCCATAGCAAAGGAAGGGACAAAGTAAGCAGTTAGAATACAGTGTGGAAATTCTGAAAACACAGGATTTTCTTGGATTACACTGACATCTAACACGAGTATAGAAGATAAAGGTGTGTAAGGAGGACATTCTATAAAGCATAAAATCTGGAATCAGTTTTGAAAGATAAATTTATTGAGATGAAGAAGTTATGGCAAGCATTGCATATGAACAGAAAAGAGGTACGAAACAAGATAAACATGAGTAAAGGAGAGGAGCTCTGCTCAGCTGAATATTGGTGTGAAGAGATTGCAAAATAGGGAAAAGAGGGAAAGGAAAGATCACAGGCTGGAACAAGGAGTAGGAGCCAGACCCTCAAAGCCTTCTGGGGCACTGTACAAGGAAGATTAGTACATGCTATAACTTCATAGTTAAGCTTCATGACATCAAAGACTGTGCATGTTTTGTTCATGGGTTTATCCCTAATTTCTCTAAAATGTTTCATAGAAGAAAACAGATGTAGCAAAGTAGCATAGGTGACTTGCATAGGGGGCCATTAAAACATCATTCTGAAGGCTAAGAGACACATGAGTTTCAGGCAATGACGACACATAGATTTTGGTTTCTGGCTGCAGGACTGAGAACAGATGGGAGGCAGAGCTGGCTATGGGAAGACAATATAGGGAAAAGAAGGGAAAACACTGATTACATTTAGACACTGAGTTCCAGGCATCTGAGGGATACTCAGGTGACTGACTACCTATCCAGTAGGCAGTTGTATATATGTCTGACGCTCAGAACAAAAATCTAGAAATATAGATTGGGAAGCCTGTATATTCATGGTAGGCACAAGTATATCTCCCTCCCATTGTTCTTTTAATACCCAGGATACAAGTGAGATCTGCCTTCAAAAGCTAGGCCATCATAGCCTCAATTCCTAATTAGTCCTTAATCTTCTTCGTCAAGTACCTCTGACAGCCTAGGCCCCAGTAGAACCCACTGATAAATCCGTAAGGAGACTGGACAAAGCCACCTGTGTGTTGTAGTTCACCTACAGCTCTCAACTTCTAACAGCACAAGGGTGTCCTCTAGTGTCCATCCTGATGCATATAGGGGCACAATGAGAACAGAGTTGGGAAATTTTGTTTTCAATTTGCATTGCTATCTTCTCATTTCCATTTTGGTAGAAATTCACCAGCAACGTACAAACTCATATTTGGAGGACTCCAAGTGCTTCAAATTCTTGTGGGTTGTGACCAGAGTGAAATATATAATTATCCAACCAGGGATAGGGCAGCCTATGATACCACTTATTTAATGGAAAAACTAGACCCTACAGTATGGATTCTCAGCAAGCATTGGGAAGAAACTGCAACACAAACTAATCAAAGCCTTCATATTATTATTTCAGAAATAATGAACTTCAGAATGCTAATATAAATATGTCTTTCAAACTAAAGAAGTAGAAGCAACCGTGTCACTAGCTTTCTGGACACACAGTCTCTGAAAATGTATGAAGAGGAAGCTACCACCACATAGCAGAACACTCCTTTGCATACTAATTAGGGTGTGAGAGAGAGGATGCAAAGCTCAGATGGTACCCTTACCTACAAAGACCAGTGAAGAGACCTGGATGGTACACTCTGGAATGTACCTGGCCAACCAGATGGAAAGGTTGTCCTGGTGTAAATTGATACTCTTTCTTATATAGCACATTAGAAGGATTAGAACTCATTGAACTGAGGCCGGAGAGACAGCTTAGGGGCACTAGTGCCTGCCTGACAAGAGCAAGGTCCTGAGTTGGATCCCCAGTTCTGGAAAAAAAAAAAAAAAAAAGAAGTCATTCAACTAACATGTTCATAAGACAATGTGCAAAATACAACAGTATTCATGCATTATTTCTCATAGCCACTGCCTTTACCAATTGAAATCTATGTGCCTTACTATCCCCAAGAAAATCTGTGTTCTTTGTCCTATTTTGGAGTCCAGCCTGAACTTCTAGTCATGCTTATGATGACCTTACACTCTCTGTCAGCTCCTGACCTAGAAGTCCAGATAAGTATACCACTTACTAGAAGTCATTTTCAGAAATAAAGGCAGAAAGAAATGTGACTGTGATTAACCTGAGAGACAATATAATTAATATAGGAACCTGAGGCCCACAGTTGTGTCAAGTGCTTACGTGTTCCTCTAAGCCTAAGGCCAAGTGCTTCCAACAGTGTGGACATAACACCTTGTGGCCACAGTACATCAGCTACCTATGCTACGCACACACAAATAAAATGAGTTTTTCCTCTTTCAGACATTATCACAGCCTCACAGCATAAGCTGACAACCACATATATTGTTAGGGACGCTCCTATCCTACGAAAACATAACCTTCTTCAAAATGTCAGCTTTTGAAACATAATTTTCATGTAATAAAACCACCTTTGAGTGTATATTAGAATGAGTTCTGACAAGTTCATTCATCTCCTGAAAGGAACAATTCCAAAATCTAAATTTTAAATATTTCCATCCACTACCACCCAAAATTCCCTTGTGCCCACCTCAGTCAAAAAGCTTCCTTTCCAAGCTTTAAGCAAGTACTGATCTGCTTCTATCACCTAGAATAGAACTAATATTTATGTTGTTTCATATAAATAGGAGCATACTCTGTAGACTTTTGAATATATATTCTTTAATTTAGCATGATATTCTTGTAGTTCTCCCATGTTCTTGCATAGAGAAACACTGTATTATTGTGTGTTAATAAGCAGTATATATATATATATATATATATATGTATATATCATAATTTTTGTTAATTACCCTTTCATGCATATTTGAGTTGTTTATATGTTTTATCTATATTTCAAAAAACAGTTGAGAACACTCATGTACAATTAATTCATCATGTGAATAATGTTTATTTCTATTGGTGAATTGAAAAACAAATGTACACTGTTTTATAACAAACTAACAAATACTATAGTGGCTGTGCTATTTTACATTCCAGCTATAATACATGAAAATTAAAACTGCCCCATATAATTGCCAATATACAAAGTTTGGGGTCTTTTATAATTTTAGTCTTGAAACTGTTTATAGTTAGGATTCTCGGTGATTAAAATTTGCATTTCCCAAATGACTATTCATATGCAGAGTACTTGCTTGTGTGCTACTCAGATATTCTTCATCTTATTTAGAAAAATTTTCAACTATTTTAAAAATAAAACTAAATTTTACCTCCAACATGATTTAAGGTAACACATGAAATATGATACACCGAATGTCTCAGGCAATATTTTCCTGTTGTTTCTCTTCTTTAACAGTCCATATAGTTTCAGAAACTGCTACATAAAATCCTATACGAAGGGCTGGGGAGATAGCTCCATGGCACAAGTGCCTGTGGGGCAAGTGCAAGGTTGTGAGTTTGAACCCTGGTCCCTCGGGGGAAAAAAAAATACTATTTTATCTTGATATCATAAAATCTTTACATATCTTAATGTTATCTTGTTATCATAAGATCATTACATATCTTAATGGTGTTCTATTTTTCATTCATAATAATGAGATCACAGAGTTTCCTGGCTACTTAGCAGCTATCCATTCTACGAATAGGGCCATGTGGGCTGGTAAGATAGCTCAATGGACTAAGCATCTACTTAGGCAAGCATAGAGACCAGGATTTGATCCCTGGCACCAGATGTCACGCCAGCTCCGCTCCAGGCTTGGTGAGCTGGCCACTGAGTCTGGGCGTGGTGACGCACACCTGAAATCCCAGCTATGGGGAGGCTGAGAACAAGAGGATCACTATGAGTCTGAGCTGCATAGTGAGATCCTGTACCAAATACATTTGGAAAAAAAATAATAAATAGGACCAAGTGCTTCTTGTGCATCACACCCCAGTGCAATAGCTGATAGGCCACATTCAAGTAATCTTTCATTTTATAAGACAGTACAAAATTACTAGGTGTCTTTTTTGGTTTCAATATTTTTATTGTTTACATTTAACAATGGTTATATTACATATTTTCATCATCAGATCAGTTTAGATTAATACATATAGGTATATAAGACTGATCAAACAGTTAAACATTAACCTTTCTAAATCCACATTAATTATTTTTTTTCTTTTCTCCTTTCTTTTCTTTGAAAGATGACATATTGCATACTGTCCTCACAATCATTCTACAGAGTACAGTGTGTGGGCATGACGCACCTCCCTATTGATGTTGCTTAGAAAAATAAAAAAAAGAAAAAAGGAAAAGAATATACTTCTCTTTGGACCAAGAGGAAGCAGATACATACAGAGTCAGAGGTTTTGCAATTGCAGTGGGCCACCAGTGAAGCTTTTGATGTTGGAGGCTATTGAATCTAAGCCTCCTAAAGCTAATCTCAACTAGGTGTGTTTTAGGACCCTCATTATTTTATTTTGTTCTATTTTATTTATTGCAAAATTTAAACTATTTGCCTTGACTTGGGCAGTTCATCCAAACAAATAACTACAAGAATAACAATTTTCAACTCTATTTAATCAAAATGATGTAGTAAAGGAAGAAAGTAAACAAAAAATGTCATGATAATGCGAGAATGAAAGTCAAAGGGCTGGCCAAATAGCTCACTGGACTAAAGGGTCTGTGTAGGCAGTTTACAGTGGCCAGGGTTCAATCCCCAGTGTGACCTGCCAGCCCCACCCTGGGGCCATGTTGAGATGACAAATGTGACTGGGCATGGTTGCGTGCACCTATAATGCCAGGGCTTGAGAGGCTGAAAACAAGACGGTCACTATGAGTCCGACCAATGCAGTGAGACTCTGTAGACTCTGTGCTAAACACATTTTTTTAAAAAAGTCAAATATGCTCAAAAACAACAAGGGAAAGTACAGAATAAAAGGATAGTCTTCACTTTCCAATGCAAATATATTTTCATGTCATTAACATTTCGAAATACTGCTTAACTTCTACAAAGACACTTGAGGGATACCTAGTTATTATGGCTTCTATCAACAGAGTAGCTTCTCACTGAGGATAAAAAATTCCAGATGTATGTAAATGATTTACAAAATGTTAAAGCTTTAAAAATAATACTTAGGGCTGGGGAGATATCTCAGCGATTTAAGCACCTACCTGGCAAGCACAAGAACCCAACCCAGGTTTGATCCTTAGTACCACATGCTGTGTTGTTCCCTCTCCAAGCTGGCCACCAAAACTGGCATGGTGGCATGCATCTGAAATGCCAGTGCTGGGGAGGCTGAGACAGGGGGATCATAATGAATCCGAGTGAGACCGTGTACCAAATGAATGAATGAATGATTAAAAAATTAAAGAAAAAAAAAACAGAGTAGCTTCTGAGAAACCTGTAGTATCTAGGAAAAGAAGCAGGCTATTTTAGATAATGTGAAAGAGCAACACATCACACATAGCCCACATGTATCCCTGTGAACTAATATTTAAATTTCTCTTGTTCTGTTGCTTTCAATATGATGATTACGGCTCCAGCCCAGACCAAAATCGCACCGCTGGAGCTGAGCACGCGAGTCGGCTAGGTCATGATCCTTGGCCTGCCTTACCTTTCCCCGCGCCCACCCCTTCTTTTTTGGAACACCTCCAACCCTAGCTGCAGCACTGAACCCATCAAATAGCCCATTTGACAACCTATCTAGTCCACGAGCCTACCAGGACTACTCAATCCCAAAGCTCGACCTCCACCTACACACCACATCCGCCAGGATTCACAAAAGCTAGCAGCCAAAGCCCCAACACAAGAGTCAGGAACCTCTGTACAAGAACCACCTTGGAGTCTCCAGACCAAACGCCCATAGACACAGCATAACACCGCCAAAGTGTAGAGGTCGCTTCCATACAAAATGATAACAACAAGGAGTAGGAGGCAATCTCAGGACCCGTGCCCACCCAAACCAAATACAGAAGACACTATCATGGCAGAAAATGAGAATTATACAGATGAAACCTCTGAATTGGTAGCATCTGAGGCAGACACACAAGTGCAGAAACTGATAGAGCAACTGAGATCACAGATAACATCTGAAGTAAAAAAAGAAATACATGAAGTGGAAAAATGTCTGGAGAAACGTATGGAGGACATCAGAGCACAAATAATATCTAAAGTTGACAAAGACATGCCTAAATCAATAGCATCCCAAGTAGGGGAACAACTACACAAAAGTACAAAGGAGAACAGAACAGAAATAATCTCTGTATCAGAGAGAGAAAGGATAACCATAATGACAGACTTCAATACTATTAAAGAAGACATCGATAAAAAATTAAAGGAGAATAGAAAAATGATGGACTCCCTGACGGAGCAATATAGGAAAGACATAGATGGCATGAAACAGTTTCAAAGAGATATACAAGAAAATAAAACCTCGATCACAAGTTGGCAGAGCTGAATGAACGAAAATGAAGATAGAGTTTCCAACCATGAAGACACAGTTGCAGCCAGTGAAAGAGTAAGAAAGGATCATTCAAAAACAACCAGAATGCAGGAAAAAATAATTCATCATCTGCAAGACGATGCGAAAATGAACAACGTGAGATTAGTGGGAATCAATGAGAAAGAAGGAGTCAATACAAATGATATAAAAAGAATATGGGCAGAAGTAATAGCAGAAAACTTCCCAAATCTGAGAAAACAATCAGACATTGAGGTAACTGAAGCCTACAGAACCCCAAATAACATCAACCCAACTAAAAACACGCCAAGACATATAATAGTCAAGATACCAGAAATCCAGCTGAAGAATAATATACTAAAAGCTGCTAGAGAAAAGAAACAGGTCACATTTAAAGGAAAACCCATCCGAATAACAGCAGATTTCTCTTC
>PVJA010009937.1:5849-59098 GCA_004027025.1 Myocastor coypus
TTTTTTTTTTTTTTTTTTTTTTTTTTTTTTTTTTTTTTTTTTTTTTTTTTTTTTTTTTGCTTGAATATCTCCCTATTGTTAATTCAGAGAAGAGATGATGGGCCTCACCATGGAAAATCTTGGGCAAATAGACCTCATTCATCATGACCTGTCTGAAGAGAAGGGGTTATAGAACTGGATATTTCTTCTTCTTCTTTTTCTTTTTTTTTTTTTTTTTTTTTTTTTTTTTTTTTTTTTTTTTTCATATAGTCTGAACAGATCTCTGTTGTTTAAGAGAGAAGCTACTTTAGATTGGTGCTCTTTTTCTTCTGTAAAAGGTCATCTCATCTATAGCAAAAGCAGTTGCTTCCTTGGATAAATTATGCATCGTCAACCTTGTCTTGATTCTCATTGCATTGGAGTGCTTTGAACACTGGTGTTTACTTACCATAGCCCTCCTAATGCACTGATAGGGGGGCCAAAGCTTCTTCTAAAAACAGTGGTAACTCATTTACTTGTTATTTTTCGTGTATTTATTTATTTATTTATTTTGCAGGACTAGGGTTCGAATTCACAACCTTGCACTTGCCAGACATGCAGTTGTGCCATGGAGCTATCTCCCCAGCTCACTTGTTAGCACCCCAGGTAGGCAGCATTATCCCCCTTTCCAAGGTGAGAAAACTGTGACATGGAGCAGGACAGCTCAGTGCCACATACCCGGGATGTGTGAGAACCAGGACTCAGACCCCCTGCAGGCCTACTCCGGAGCTTGCTTTATGCTGCTCTATTATGAAGCTTTCTTGACAAGACTTTTCCCAGCCACCATGCTTCGTGAGGCACACTCACCAATGCACGAGACTTTCTAAGTTGCCTCAGATGTCATCCACATGACAGGATTTAAACCTCTTCAAATGTGGTGTGTGGTAATTTGTCTTTCACACCCCCACGCTTGTTTTATTTTATTGTATTTATTTATTTATTTACTTATTTATTTATTTTTTTGAGACAGGGTCTCGCTATGCAGGTCAGGCTGGCCTTGAGCTCACTTTTGTAGCCCAGGCTGGACTCGAACTCACACCAATCCTCCTGCCTCAGCCTCTCGAGTGCTGGTATTACAGGTGTGAGCCACCACGCCCAGCCTTGTTTTACTTTAAATTCTTGGTCAAACTATGAATTCCTAGGAGTATTAACCCTGACTGGACATATTGAGGTCTTTCAAAAATTCCAACAAATTTTTCTTCCAAGATCCACCATGTTTTGGAGAGAAGTCCTTAAGAAATATCTGCTGTGTTACATTGGCAAGCCTGTGTCATACTTATCTTTCAGTTCTTGTCTTCCTCACTACTATGTCAGCTTCTGAGAACCAAGTTTATGCTTCAAGGACTTGCCTAGTTGAAGCCTCTGCCTAGCAAGTTGCCTGGTAGGTTATAGGTTTTCCAAGGTACTCAAAGGGATTTGATGACTGCATGGGCCCAGGGACCTTTGTCCCCTGCTTTCTGGGGCCCTACAGCCTGTGCCAATGGATAAAGACCTGGTCTCTTCTCAGAGAATAGTCTTGTGTTTGATTTAATGAAATTTCATTTTATAAGGCTTTCTTTTTGTCTTGTTGAACAAAAAGAGATTCTGATGTAGAAAAGGGGAAAGATGGAATTTTTATTGAGAGAAACTCCCCCAATACATACTAACACCAATTTTGCAAAAGAAACTAGGGGGTCTTTAATTGGCTCTCGTCCAGTTTGCCAACTCTAAAGTGTGTTAAAATACTAAAGCAGTACTATGTAAGGGTTTGTCATGAAAACAGAAGAAGCCACTTTACAAGCAGCAAAACTTCTCTCTTATTTGTCTTGTTTGTGATATGTGACATCTAAATTATGGGACACAGCATAGTAACAGACCTCCCTTGATTAAAAGCAGTGGCTCTTAAGTACTCTGGGCAGTTTAACTTCTGAGCCCTTCTCCGACCCTCTGCACCAATGACCATCTCTGCTTTCCAGAGATTTATAAATTGTGTCTGCTCATTGTCATCTGAAGTAATTTTCTCTTTTTATGTTGTTGTCTCTATCTCCCTCCCACATACACACACACACACACACACACACACACACACACACACACAGATTTTAATCTTCTTTTAGCTATTTCTCTCTTCACTGTTTTGCAGTAAAGATGAGAGGATAGCAGGGCTGTTTGGTGGATATGGAGGGAGGAGACAATTGAGGATTAAAAATTGGCTCTTCTTCACGTTCTAGACATGCTGCATTTTCTTATCTGCTTGAAGGAGAGGGTTAAGTTTTACTCAGCAGGGAAGGAGTTCTATTCAGGACTCCAGAGGATTTTCCAAAAGGAGAGAGTCAGACAGTTTGCTGAAGCACGGGCGATTACAAGCGACCTGGCGCAGGTATTTGTAGTTCTGGCCTCCAAGCAGGGATGCACATGTCACTTTTGGTTTCCCTCTGAAGTTTCCCAGACTAGACTGTTTCTACTTCTGGTGGGCACATCATTGTTTAAAAAATAAACTCCGAATTTGAGAATAACTGTATCCTTGAGAAGATAGATCTTTTTCTGAGGAGGATTGCCGCAGCTGTCCAACAATGAATTACGACGTTCCACAGCTGTCTGGGCAGGAAATGAAGAAAATTATCCTGGCCATCTCAAAATGGATGTTTGGGGAGAAGGAGAGGACGTAGGAGTTGCTAGAAACTATTCCGGAATGAGGGTGCTGAGCCTGCCTGATGAATCTTATCTCATTTACAGAGTCCTGGCTTTCCAGACTTCAGACAGTTTTAAAATTTTTTTGAGCTATCTAACATCCAAGGGCATGGTTACATAGATTCTATATAATCAATTTCAGTGAAGGGTACATTATTGCTTGGCATCAACTTGGCTTTACTTTCTCAATCTGCCATCCAGTAAATAAATTTCTTGACAAAATTAATATCCTAATTATTTCAGAAATAAATGTGATGGAGCTATCACTACAGGAGTATTGTTTCATAGTCATCATCCCAAAAATGACAACTGTTCACTTTTTTAAATAAAATCTGCTCATCAAATGTCTATCGTGTGTGGCCTCCAAATTGCTTCATAAATGTGCATCTTCCAAGCACAGATGATAACGTGTCCCTCTTATCTGCAGGCGGTTTATTCCAAGAAGACCCTCAGTAGATGCCTGAGGTTGTAGATAATACTACACACTATGTATACACGCTATTTTTTCACTTAGATACCTAATGAAGTTTAATATATCAATTAGGTACGACAAGAGATTAACAGTGATAACCAATAATAAAATAATTATAACATTATGCTGTAATAGAAGTTATGTGAATGGAGTCTCTCTCTTTAAAATACCTTATTGTAGACCTTTTTTTTTTTTTTTGTATTATAGCTGGCTCAGGCTGCCCTGGGGCTGAAGCTGGCATAGCATCATTTGGTGCTAGGGATTGAACCTCTTTCCTCATAGTTGCCTAAGCTTTCCTAAGCAGGTGCTTTAGACTGTTAAGCCATCTTGCCCGCCCTGTAGACCTATCTTTAAAAGAAACACTTTCCTTTGGCATGTCTGAATTGTCAGGATCAACACTATTGTATTTAGGGATCATTATTAAGTGAAACAATGGCTATTTGGACACAGCACTGTGATCCTTTGACAGTCTCTGATAACTGAGATGGCTCCTCACAGACAGGCAGCCTAGCCAGTAAGGATATGCTGCTGGACAAAAGGATGATTTGAGTTCCAGGCAGGCCGCAGTGGATAAACAAGGCTTTGCCATAATACTTGCAATGACACACAATTTAACACCTACGTATTGCTTATTTGGGGGATATTTCACTTCATATTTTCAAGCCACAGGTGATCTCGGGTTGCTAAAACTGGAGAAAATGAAATCTTGGGCAAAGGTGAACCCCTGCCACTGGTTCCCCCTCGCCAGCAGCAGGGCTTCTCAGACCTTCCTGTGCAGATGAACTATGCAGGATCTTGTCAAAGTGCACCTTCTGTGGTGCTCAGTTCCGGGCAGGGAAGCTGACACATGTTTTGAGATGTTTCTGAGACTGTCTGTGCTTTATACTGCATTACAAGTGGAGGTCCATGGACAGGCCTTCCAATGATGGGTCTATTCACTTCAATGAGCCTGCTTCCCAAGCTCGTTTCCTTTATAGTCTTAATTTTTGTGACAGCCAAACTAGATAATCAACCCGATTGGCTTGAGAACCATCTAGGCCAGTGGTGGCAAACCTATGGAATGTATGCGCTGCAGTGGACACACAGAGCCTCTTTGTCTGAACACAAGCCAAGTGGCCCCAGAATCCCCAATAGCTGAACACTGGCTGGGGTGGTGTTGCCACTGTGGGATAAATAAGTGGGTTTTTGGTTGTAATTGTGGTACTCTGTAAAAGTTTTGCCACCAACAGCCTAGGGGATTAATAAGGCACACTTCTGGTTGTCTTTGGTAGGTCTTGGAGGCATGACCTTGGGCACTGTGGTTGTGTCTTGGCCTTTTCCTCTCCGGTACTGTCCCTCCTCTGCCTTGTGCCCTTCTTTGCTGTTCTGACTCCTGGTCACCACTAACTCAGTAGTTTTGCTGCACCACGTCTTTCTTTTTTTTTTTTAATTTTTATTTATTTATTATTATTATTATTGTTTTAGAACCTTCGTTTATTCACTCATTTTTATGGCCGGCTCAGCCCGCCCTGAGGGCAGGGCTGGTGCAGCATGTGGTGCCGGGGATCGAACCGAGGTTCCTGAAGCTGCCCAAGCTTCCCCAAGCAGGCGCTTTAGACCACTGAGCCATCCCGCTGGGCCCTGCACCACGTCTTTCTGTCATGATGGTAACTCTTCAAAGCCAGCGGGCCATGGATTGAATCTTTTGCAATAAATCAATAAAAATCTCTCTTTCTTTATGTGTGTTATGTGTGTCAGATGTTTATGCTCAGCAATGGGAAAGCTGACCAACACAACTTTCCATTGTCACTTTGTTTTTTGGCTTTCTCAGGTCATTACTGTTCCCCTAGGTACCCACACACATTCAGCCTCTATGCATTTGGAATGCTCGGTTCCATCCATACCTCTCTTATCTTTGCTTATGTAGACAGCCCACACTCTGCAAAGCCCTTCTCTACCTTATTCCAACCCTTCCCACTCCCCAAGTCACTATATCATTCAGCTATTCTCCTCTTGCTTTTACCTGGACCTCGACTTCCTGGTGTGCGACTGTTGGCATGCAATCCTTACTGAGTGTGAGGTTGTCTCTGCCAATAAGCTGTGAGCCTTCACTGGACAGCCATCTCTTTCGATATAGCCATGTCTCTTTGGCTGCATTTCATGAAATTCTTGCATAGATCAGGTGTCAGTAAAAGTTTGCTGGAATTGAATAAAATTCACAAATTGTGTAAAATCGCTTTTCTAGATGACTTTCTCTTGAATAGTTGAAACTCACTGACATTCAGGTAAACCTCTTCAGTGTTCTTTCCTGAAAAGATATGTCTTACTCCTTGGTAGTTAGGAATCACTCCTGGATGTTTTTCTAAAAAGGCTTTGATTTTGAGGATCTATGAATGTGACTGTGTGGGCTAAACTTCTTAAAGGAGCAACCCAGCCGTGAACAACAAAAGAAAGCAGAGCCTGCTGCCTTGGCCGACCACACAAGCTGGTTTTTCATTGTTGCTAATGAGAGCCGCTTGTGTTGACTGTCTACCAGGAAGTACCTTAATCCTTTCTCATTAGACTTCTAAAATTGGCCTTGCTTTGCAGTACCAGAAGAATCATGAGGTGTGCCACATTTTCAGCTTTAGGCAGGATGATAGAAGAACTGAAGGTCCATCTCTAAGTTCTGGAAAGATATTTCAAGCTGGGTTACATTAATCAATAAGTTTTTCTTTTTAACTCAAAATGGCCCAGGCTTTAATTTTAGTACTGCCTATATTAGTCTTATTGCCTTGAGCACATCACGCAGTTTGAGCCTCGGTTTTCTCATCTCATCACGGGGCACATCTCGAAGAATTCTTGAGGTTATTGAGATGAAATGGAAGATCGTGCATGAATTGGTTGGCACACAGGTGCATGGCTAGTCATGCAGGTGTTATCACAGTCACGCTCTTGCATAGAAGCTGTTGTTGGCTTGTAAAGGAAATGTCTCTAAACCCAGCTAGGGGAAACTTTTTCCTTTATTGCTAGTCTCGGTACCTCTTTTCCGTTAGGAGATTGCAGATGTCTTAAGAGCTATATAGCAACAATGGACGTGAAGATAAAATGCACACTGTAAAATATACCTCCAAAGTCCATTAGCGACGTTTACCAAGTGCATTCCAATGAATAAAAGCTGGCAGTGATAGAAGACATTTGACACACTTGCACCTGGCTTCTTTCTAGAGGTCTCACTACTGAACTGTGCCCACTCAGGGACTCCACTAGTGCACAAGAACTTCATTGGTCAGGCGATTGGATTCCAGCTCCATGCAAACTAGGAATTTTAAATCTCTACTGGATCATGGATTCCTTTCAAAATCTCAGGAAAGCTGTCACCCCTATCCCCACCCCCAAGAATGTACTTTATTTTATTATTATTTAAAATTTAAGACCGGTCAAGTAGTTCAGTGGATTAAAGCACCTGCAAGCAGGTGCAGGGGCCCTGGGTTCAATCCCCAGTTCTTCATGCTGGCCCCACCCCCTGGGGTGTGCTGAGATGGCAATTGAGATTGGGCATGGTGGCACATGCCTGTAATCCCAACATTTGGGAGGCTGTAAACAAGTAGATCACAATGAGTCTGATCTAATAGTGAAACCTTGAACACACTGTAGACCCTTCCCTAAAAATATAATCAGTCAATCAATAAAATTTATTTGGTATAAGATCTTACTACATAGCTCAAACTTGTAGTGATCCTCCTATCTCAGCCTCCCGAGCTCTGGGATTACAGGCGTGCACCAACATACCTGGTTTTTGTATCCAGCTTGCTGTGGGACTGACCCTGCATGCAGTATTGGGGGCATTGAACCTGGGTCCTTGGCTTGCCAGGCAGGCACTTAGACTGCTGAGCTATCTCTCTGGTCCCAAGGATGTATTTTAGACAATTTTGCTTTTATCTTTTATCTTCTGAAGGTTGGAGAATCACAGGGTGCAAAGCACTCTTTCCTGAATATGCTTACAAACTTTTGGCTTCTCACAAGGCAGGGAGCCAAGAATGGCCCAGCAGAAGTGAGCTGGCCCTACTGAAGATCAGAAAACGCAGGGAGAAAATCACTCATTTCTTCCTCAATTTATTTTTTCTGCTCAGAAAATCCCAAGTTGAGTGCTTGAAGGGTATCTTAAATTGAGAATTATTGTTATTTGCACGTATCTGAGTATTTTACATGGTTGCTGATATAATATGAGAATCTCGGTAAGGCTTATGATAAAAGTGAATAATACTCCAAGTCAGGAAACATATTCTGCTTTAGAATAAATGGAGGGGAAGTTGCCCATGCAGCAAAGTATGCTGTTCCCCATTTATCTTGGTCCAGGTGCTAGTTCTGGGTGCAGGGCTGAGCCGCATTAATAAACATTAACACGGCTGATGTGGAAACATGTCCAGGCCTCGCTCATCAGTTCCCATTTTTGTACTTCCTGAGTAGGCTGGGAGACGTGGACGGACAGCATGAATTCAATTTAACAGTCCAGTAAGTGCCAAAGAGATGATCACATCTCTGAAAATAAGTGTTTTAAACAAGATTTTTCAGATGGTATGGAAAAGACAAATCCTTTGTTTAGTAAACAGCAAACACTTTATACATTAATCATAGAGCAGATATTAAATGGAATCAAAGGTTCCATTTTAGTTCGAATGTGACTTACGTTCTCCAATTAATTTCTTACGGTATGATGCAGTTAGCATTTTTAAATCCGTGTTCTGCTTCCCAGATGTCTTCCTGTGGGCATGCTGTGACTCTTCTTAAAGAGGCTGCTTCTCTTATCACAGTATTTTCCAGACCTGCTGGTGTATGAAGGGACTGATATGGTTTAAGGACCACCTGCTTTATTGGACTCAATAAGGAATTTATGAAGTTGGAAAGCAGTTTCTACCCTTAAGTAGGTTATATTCTTGGCAAAGAGGCTGTGAGTTAGGATGATGTAATTCAAATTTGATTTTTCCAGAGAAACATTATTATAATGGAGTTATTTTCCTGACCAAGGGTCAAATCTTAGTGGATTCACAGAAATGAGACTCACGTGCTGGTAAGGAACCTCAAAGCCAATCTGGGTCTGTCTTCTTTCTTGAGTCAGAAAAATATCACTCTCTCTTTTCCTTGAGAGACAATGCTCACTTAGAGCCAAGTGTTCTGCTAATATAGTGGTAGGGTGGGGACTTTGGAGGATAAGGAAAGGGTGTAGGACAGCGCTGTCAAAGAGAACTTTCTACAGTGGTACGAATGTCCTGAATTTGCATGCAAGCCATACGTGGCTACAGAGTGCTTGAAAGGTGTCCAGTGTGACTAAGATAATGAAATTTAGATTCTATATAATTTAAATTTAGACTTCACTTAATTGACATTTAAATATAAGTTGTCTTGTATGGGAAACACAGGCTCATGGAACCCAATTCCAAACATTTTTGAAACTCAAGGGCTAAACAACAAAGTAAAATGGAGAGCTAAAAGAATAAAATCTGATGAGATAACTATTTTGCTGACTGAACTGGTTATTTCATTATGAAGTCTAAGGATCATCAATCTGCTAGACAATAGCAAGGAATTTTAGTAGTTTATAACATAATAAAGTCTCAGAGTCATTTAAAAATTTTTATGGTACAAGAGGAAAAGACATAGAAAAATCCCAGGGGCACAGACAAGTATCAAATAAAAGGTTCAGATGTAGAACAGGCAAGAAAGACCGAATTTCGTGATGGATGCAGAAACCTTCCTAAGGATAATGGAGGAAGTTGCTATGAAAAACTGTGGAAAAAACTGTGGAAAAACTTCAAAAAACAAAATAAAAATGGTTTTGAACTGTGGCTAGCCATTGGTCTAGAGGCAAAAGATGGATCATTTATGATTCCTTTCACAAACTCAATAGACTAAAATTTCCATTTTAGCCTAAACTATCCACTCTTTTTAATTGTGGTGCAAAATACTTAACATGAGATGTATTCTGTTGTCCTGTTTCTCTACATACACAACAGTGATCTATTCTTCTATGTACATAACAGTGATGTGAACTGTCAGAGTAGTGTAGTGTTCTTTATTTTTATTTCTTTATTTTTTTTATGGCTGGCTCAGCCTGCCCTGGAGGTGGTGGTGCTGCAGAATGTGGTGCCAGGGATTGAACTGCAGTCCCTGTGGTTGCCTAAGCTTTCCTAAGCAGGTGCTTTAGAATGCTGAACCATCTGCTGGTCCCTAGAGTAGTGTTCTCAAGGGGAGCTCCTGAACTTTTCTGTTTGACAATTGCAACCTCATATTAGTTGAGAAGCAACTCTCTATTTCCCTTTCACTGTAGCCCTTGATGCTCACCATTCAACTTCCTGATTCTCTGAGTTAAACACCTTGTGGAAGAAGGAGTGTGTGATGTTTTGCTTTTTGTAATTGGCTTATTTCACTCACAATAATGCTGTCAACAGTCATCCATGCTGTTGCATATGGCAAGACTTCCCGTCTCTCTATCTCTGTCTGTGTCTCTGTCTGTGTCTGTGTCTCTGTCTCTCTCTCTCTTTCTCTCTCTCGGCCTACATGGTCTCCCTACATAGATCAGATTTGTAGGGATGTTCCTATTTCCAGCTTCCCAAGAACTGGGATTACAGGGGTGTTCCACCACACCCAGTCTCAATTGCTATCTCATCAGGCCCCGGGAGCACAGCCAGCATGGGACACTGGGGATCTAACCTGGTCCCTGTGCCTGCTTTTAATTAATTGAGCTATCTGGTTGGCCCACATCCTTAAGTACTTTTTATATTAACCACTTGTTAAATACATGATTTGCAAATACATTCTTATATTCTGTAGATATAAGCCTTTTTTATGCTTGGTTGTTTCCTTTGGTGTAATTAAACATTTCATGTTTGATACTGCCTCAATTATCTCTTTTTGTCTTTGGTATTGTGTAAGAAATTAGGGCCCTGACCAGTGTCTTTAAGTTTTTCCATTTTCTTTCAGGAGTTTCAGTTTTGGAACTTAACTTTCATCTTTAATCCATGTTGAGTTGATTTTGTATATTATGTAAGGTAATGTTCAATTTCATTCTTTTGCATGTGGACAGTCAGTTTCCTTAGCATCATTTATTTAAGACTTTCTTTCTTGTATATTCTCTGTGCCTTTGTTGAAGAGTGAGTTTTCCATGTGTGTTTAGGCTCTTCTCTGTGCTCTCTTTCTGTCATATTGGAGTACATACGTGTTTGCTGCTGTAGAAAGCTGTTTTATTTACGTCAATGTAGGACATGCTTGAAATCAGAAGGCAGGAAGCTTTCAGCTTTTATTTCTTTCTTTCTTGAGATTGGTTTGGCTTTTCAGGATTCTTATGATTTTACATAAATTTTAGGATTGTTGTTTCCATTTCTGGGAGAAATGTCATTTTCATAATGGTGGCATTGGGTCTTTAGATTGCTTCATGTAATACTGATACTTAAAGCAATACTCAATATTCTAATCCTAAATCATGAATATGTCTCTATTTATGTTTTCCTGCAATTTTTTTTTGTAGTTTTAAGAGTTATTTTATTCTTTTAGATGCCATTGAAGCAGGGAGTTTTAAAAATTATTTTCAGATAAGCCCTTGTTAATTATGGAAATAATAGTTGATTCATATAAATTTTGTATCTTGCAACCTTGTTGAATTTCTTATTAATTAGCTCATCTTATTAGTTTTCTAATAAACAATAAGAAAATTTTATTCATTCTAAGAGGTTTCTTGGTGGAATTTTGTAGGATCTTCTACATAGAAGATCAAATAGTCTTTGAAGAGATCATTTCATTTCCTGTTTTCTGATTTGGAGGCCTTTCCTTTCTTTCTTTTGCCTGACTGCTCTGGCTAGGACCTCCAGCACTAGGCTAGGAAGAAGAGACAAGAGCAGGAGTCCTTATCTTGGTCCTAGTCTTAGAGGAAAAGTTTTTGCTTTGCACCATGAGTACATCAGCTGCTGGCTTGTCACATGTGACCTTTATTATGCCTTGGTATTTCTTTCTATTCCTAGACCGTGGATTTTTTTTTTTTTTTAATTCATGGGAAGTATCGACATTTTCATCTCTATGGAGATGACAGAATGATTTTCTATGTGTATATTAAATTCATCAATTTGCATATGTTAAACTATCCTTGCAGTGCAGCAATAAATCTTAATTGGTCATGGTGTATGATTCTTTAATCTTCAGTTTCATTTTATTTGGTAGTGTTCTGTTGAGGAGGTTTACAGTAATAATTCATCAAGACATTAACTCTGTATTTTCTCTTTTTGGGATGTCTTTTATGCCTTTGGTATAGGGTAACATCGGCCTCACAAAATGAGTCTGGAATTTTCCTTCCCAATTTTTGTAAAGAATTTGAGAAGAACTGGCATTAATTATTTTAAAATATTTGGTTAAATTCACAAATGATGATTGGGCTTTTCTTTGTTAGAAGGTTTTTTACTACTGAACTGTCTCCAAATTTATTATATATCTGTTCAGATTTTCTATTCTTCCTAATTTAGTCTTAGTAGAGTGTATTTGGGAATTAATCCATTTTTTCCAGAATCAATCAATTTATCTATCGTCTATCTATCTATCTATCTATCTATCTATCTATCTATCTATCTGTCTGTCTATCTATATCTATCTATCCTTTTTCTTTTTCTCACAAGATCTTGCTCTCATCAACTTATTGTAGTCTTTATTTCTATGGTTTCAGTTGTAAGATTTCTTTCATTTTTTTTACTTCCTACTCTCCTTTGAGTTCTTGATTATTTTATTTATCTACAAATTTTTGTCAATTTTTATATTTTTCTAGTCTCTATGTCATTTACTTTTGCTGTAGTCTTTGTTGTTTCCTTCCTTTTTCATAGCTTTGTGCTTTCTTTTTTGTTTCCCTGAGGTGTAAAACTTGTTTGTTCATTTGAGATATTGCTTTCCTAGAGTAAACATTTACAATTATAAAATTCCACTTTTAGACTCTTTAGTGCATCTTACAAATTTTGATAAATTTGATCTATTTTTATTTGTATTGAGATATTTCAAATTTGTCATTTAATTTTTCTTACTCCATTGCTTTTCCATATGCTCATAAATTGTCTAGTTCTTTTTATTTCAAGTTTTATTTTGTTGTGGGTAAAAATATATACCTAGTATAATTTTAGTATTCTTAAATATTTGAAGACATATTCTGTAAGCTAAATGTATACTCTCACCTAGGAGAATGTTCTATGAGTGCTTGAAAATAATATGTGTTTTCTTCCTATGGGCTAGAAAGTTCTGCGTATGTTTGTTAAGCTCATTTGTTCTCTAGTATTGTTCAAGTTTTATGTTTCCTCACTGACTTCAAACCTGAATGTATCATCCATTGTTGAAAGTGGAATAATTAAAACTACTATTATTAGATCGCTATTATTTCTAGTTTTCATATCATTAATGCTTGCTTTATAGATTCAAGTACTTCAATATTGTGTGCATATAATTGCTATATTTTCCTAGTAAAGTGACAATTTTCATTATGTAGTGTCTTTCATGGTCTTTTTATGACAATTTTTGGCCTAAAGTCTGTCTTATTTGATATAAGTGTAGTTATCATTGCTCTCTGTTGGTTTTTACTTATATGACATCTTTATTCATCACTTAACTGCCTATCTTTTATGTCTTTATATTTGAAGTGAGCCTTTGCTAGACAGCACATAATTAGCTACTCAAGTCGTTACAATTCATTCAAGAACCTTTGCTTTTTTGATTGAAGAGTATAACCCATTTACATTTGAAGTAATTATCGCTATATAAGGACTACTACTGCAATTTATTAGCTAATTTATGCTTTTCTGGTAATTTCTTTTTGTCTTTTCCTCTTGTTCTTTTGTGCTGTGTTTTCCTTATTTTTAATAGTTACATGCCTTGGTTCCGTCCGCATTTTCTGTGCATCTTTTATGGATATTTTCTGTGTAGTTACTATGGGGCTTACATAAAACATTTTACAGTTATAAAAATCTATTTTTAACTGATGACAAATTAAGTTCATTTACATGAAAAATCTCTAAATTTTACCACTCCTTCCCCCCAATTTTATGTTATTGCTGTCACAAATTACTTCTTTTATATTGTACCTCCATTAACATACTTTTATAGTTATAGTTATTTTTATACATTTTCTTTTAACTTACATACCAGAATTAAAAGTGATTTATGCACTAGTGTTACAGTTTTATGGCATTCTGAGTTCAGTGAACATCTTTATGACAATTATTTTGAATTCCCATCAGGTAATTTATATACCTTCGCATTTTAGGGCTGGTATCTAGAGATTTATTTTGTTCCATTTAGTGGGCCATTTCACTCTGGTTCTTCACTGCCCTTTTGACTTCGTATTGATATCCCTCATTTGAAAAATAGCAACTGCTCCAGGCTCAGTGAACACAAAGACCTTCATCAATAAGCCTAATTAAAGATTAGAGGCCTTCATGACTTTTCTGTGGAGGTGTTTTCTTTGAATTTGTGTTTGTGGTTCATTAGTTAGAGGAGCCTTTCTCTTTCCATCTTTTTTCTTTCTTTGTCCAATCAGGAACTCATAACCTTTTGCTCTCTTCTGCATCATGACTCCACTAAAGTAAGAGACAGCCATTTGAATATTTTTTTTTGCTGTTCTTCTTTTCAGTAGTACCCAGGCAATGAGAGGTTGAAGGATTCCATCAGGGTCCCCAGAGGCTCAACAGAAACCACTTGCATAGTAGCTCCTTAGAAAGCTCAAATGTTAGACATATGTGACATTCTTCCCTGAAGGAGAGGATGTTGAACTGTATTCACACCAATGTAGTATACTATGGATCCTCTGGAGTAACTCTCATCATCTATCTCTGTTTTTCTCAGAAGCTCCAGGAGATTAGAACAGGTCAAGTTTTTGTAAAATTCTTAGAGAGGTAAGATAGAAACCAGTCCTTTTTAAAGGTCCCACCAAAAGTTTGTCCTTATGGTTCAGTCTTTTCCTTCCCAAGAGGAATCTAGGATGGCAGATGGTACTATGTAGGGGGAAGGATACAACCTTTCCTATTTGTTCTGGTGTTCCTGGTTTTCCACCCAGGGTATGAAAGTCTCTGGCTTTCTCACACAGAGAATTGATTATGCATTATTGAATTGGTGTTTCTGTGGGAAGAAGGGTCTTGTGTTAGCAATTTTGCCATTTGGCTGGTGTCACTAATCCACTTATCTACTTTCAATTGTGTTTAAGGTCCCTCATGGCAAGTCTAATATTTGTAGAGCAGACCAGTATTCAAAAAAACTCAGGAAGAGAGTCAACAAAGTAATTCTTTCTTCACGAATCCTCTGTTTTGATTTTAAGGACTTCCTGACTGCATGAGGCCCACGTATAGTCATCTAGGTCATCTCTTTGCTTAAAAGTCAACTGATTATGAATATAAACCCAATCATCCAGCCTAGGGTTAACCTAAACAGCTGGAGAGTGTAGCTTAGCCAATTGGGCAGATAAATACATCATTACATTATTCTAAGTGATATAAATTGGACTAATCAAAGATGGTGGAAATCAAAGATTGTTTGGTGGGTGATCTAACAAAAGTTTCATTTGAGAGGTGGGGAACCAAAGTGCAGGAAGGCAGGGAGATTTAGTAGAGGCAATGTTAATTATTGGATAGGGCTTTGGATTATGAAAGTTGTAGGATGATGAGTTCATTCACCTTTTGTCACACTTCTGTCACCTTGGATAAGATGCTTAACTTCTCTCTGCTTCAGATGTGCCAACAAAAAGACAAGATTTTTATGTATTATGCTTAGTGTAACATTTTGTCAAGGATAGTCTCTGGTAGAAGGAGATTATTCAATAATTACAAATCATTGTCACTACTGACAATATTTTTAGCACTTAAAATGGAGCCTTTAACTCACTCAGCAATTCACAGGGCAGGGTTTAAGAGTGTTGTCATTTTAATTCTCTATGCTCTACCATACTGGTGCTGTTATAAGTAATCTGAATTTATGTTAAATGCGCTATCCTATTCAACCAAGGGAATATCCTTTTATCCACCTGCTCCTCACCTCATTACACTGAAATGAAGCCAGGAAATGTTTGACTGATTGCTGGCTTTTACCAGGGTGAGGGGATTCAGTGGGGTGTTCCCAGGCAGATCGTGAGAAACATTTTGAGGAGTGTTGTGAGTGGACCTGGCTCTCTGCTGGATAAATTATTGAGGTGTTGGTCTAGGGCTGTTTGTTTTGTGATTCTTATTTTCTCATCACGATGCCACTTCACAAGCGTGGGCCATAGAGCTCACCCTGCCGTCTTCTTTGTGTCTGGAATCAGAATGGCTACTTGTGCTGCTCTGCGCCACCTGTTTGCCTGCTTAGCAGCTTCTCCGCTCTTGCAGATTCCATGCAGACAATACCTGTGTTGGCGGAACCCAAACTAACCCCTACTTGCAGAGAATTCTTCATCCTTTGATCCCTTACTTTTCTGTCGCTTCATGGTGTCAAGCACCTAAAAGCTTTGATTTAAATGGTGGACAAATGCAAAGGCATTTAGGACTGAATTTGATCCTTAATCCACAAAATCAAAGGTTCTTTCAGCCCCAGGTCCTGATTGTTGCCTTACAAAATTGAATTACTGCTGTCACTAGAACATTATCTTCTCCTTTCATACATCATTTTCAAAGCTTGGCTATATGTATTCCCATAAAATAATGAGGTATCTCAACCCTCCACAAACAGTAGAAAAACTGCCAATTCAATTTGTCTTTGAAAGCTATTTTTCTTCAAACATTTCTGAAGCTCACTTTTTAGAACTATCTTTAAAATGCTTGCTAGTGACTTTTTTTTTGCCAGAAGAAGAAACTTATTTTTGCTATGTTAGGGCCCAAGGACATTCTTATAGTCTCTGTTGTATTCTTCCCTTCTATGTTTCCTCTTCTCTTCTTGGAGTATGCTTAGTATGGAATTAAAGCTTAGAAGGCAGAGACAGGCTAGAGAGTTGTGAACGAGAGCATTGCAGGAGGATCACATAGGGTGTGCTTCTCAAACATAATGTGCATAGACATCTTTGTAGACCAGATACAAATACAGATTTGGACTCAGTTGGTCTGGGGTAGAGCTCAAGTGTTCATATTTCTCACATGTTTCCATTTGATGTATGACCTATGAACTGAGCTATAGAGACTTAGGGAGAGGAGAAGCCAGGTTTAAGGAGCACCTGGGGTTGAGACATGTTAGCAACTTGGCCAGTCACTTCTCAAAATGGCCCTGCAATATCATTCTTCGTGCAATACCAATAAAATTACAGATTCCAAGAAGTGAGGAAGCCAAACTGAGCAGGGCAATGAGAAGTTTGTGGTTGACATCAGGACCCTACACTGTCTTCTCTGTGCTGCCTCAGCCTGTCCCTGCATCCTGTCCTGACGAGGTGTGCTGCTCCAGGGAAGAGTCTCACCTCAGCTTCTCCTTTCCACACTCATCTGTCCAGGGGCTTTGCTTGAGCTGGTGCACTCTCACCTGTCCTGAGCCTGTCCTTTATCTTTTGAGCATCTTCCACGGCAAGGTGATTTTTTTAAGCACAGCTCTAATCAAATGCTTTCCTATCCTAAAACCTTCTGAGTATGGTTTTTGGTTTGACGTTCAAGATTTTTTATGATGTCATTCTCTGTTCCAAGGAGCTGGGTGTCCCCTGGGCTGTAACCAATCAAATGGAGTTTCTCTTATTTGTCTGAATGGCCTTGGATTTTCCATTTTCTCTCTTTTGCTCATCTCCTCTATTTCTTGACCTTCCACATCACTGTGGTGAGATCCTTTCCACACACTGTCCATCCTTTACTGGCAGGTCCCAGTGCTTCCTTCTGTGGACACTTTCAGAGTGTTTTCTGAGCATTGGAGTTCTCGTTTTTTCCCCCCACTGGTATCAATACATTTATTTTTTACAACAACTCCACTCTAAAAATATGAAACAGTCTTCCTAGCACTATTATCCTTTAGTATTTATGTAACTCTCCCTCACCCTCTGTATCAGAGGCTCAGAGAAATGAACAAGCACTAAACAATGTCTCATTAGTTAAGTTATAAGACACTGCAGAAGCAGATGAATTGCAAATAGATGGTAAATGGGCTGTAAGATAAGAATATTCGTTCCTGGTGTATTTGTGTGTGTGTGTGTGTGTGTGTACATGTGCGTGTTTGTGTTCTCATGCGCATACATGCTCATGTGCACACGTTTGGTTTGACAATCCAAACAGCTTACTGAACCCCAGAATAAAACCTATGAACAAAACAGTGATCATTGTATGCAACATTCATCCTTATCTATAATATGAAGCAGTAAGATTTTTGTCTCCTCAATTTGCAGTGGATGTTTTCTGAATCTGCATCTCTGGAAGAACTAGAAGAATGTCTACCATAGCGGAGAGAGTCACTAAATGTAGATTTTCATCTTTTTTCTCCATAA
The DNA here is from genome assembly GCA_004027025.1 of Myocastor coypus. Lineage (NCBI taxonomy): Eukaryota > Metazoa > Chordata > Mammalia > Rodentia > Myocastoridae > Myocastor > Myocastor coypus. Next base: position 23,402 of record PVJA010009937.1, read on the forward strand.
TTCAATTTTATAAGAATTTCTTTGATCTAGAAAGTGTGCACAGCAATAAGAAGAAAGCATTTGGTTTTCTGCATATTCTTTAACTGCCAGGTATAGCAACATCTTGTGAATTAGAAAGTGAGAAGCCACATCTCCTTGGAAACCTTTTAGGTATTCTCAGACAAATTAGAAGAGCAATGAGTGGCCAGTGGAATGTAGCACTAACCCCAAGACACCCTGTTCCTTTGTTTCAGCATAAAGGTGGTGAACTCATAGCACATGGGCTACAGAGGGCACCCAGAGTTCTCTTTGCTTGTATGTGAGCCAGGTCACCCCAGCAGCTGAGCATCAGGTAACAACTGTCTTTATAATCTAAAATCTCAATATTCATGCTTAATTGCAGTGTTGATACCTTGCAATAATTTGGAGTTGCAGTTTGGGCGCTTGGACTCTAAAAGCTTCACCATCCCTAGTATGGAGTGGGTTCAGTCTGCTAGTTTGTCCCTGAAACAAATTTCTGCTATGACTTGGCTTAAGTAAAGGCCACCGTGAGCCTTGTTGATGATAGGGAATAAAGAGAGAAGATACAGTATAGCACACATGTCAATTATTAAGACATTATTCAAATCATTGGCCTCTTTCTTATATTAATAGAATGTCATGAGCACTGATGTCAAGATGGAAAAGATTTATTTTTTGTATTTATTAACTCTATTGACTTTTACAGAAAAATGTTGCTAGAATCACCTGGGAAGCTGGTTAAAATTATAAACAATTGAGAAACTCAATTAAATTAAATTAATGTGGGGTGGGGCTTAAGAATCTGATGTATGTGACTTGAGGACTTCTTCAGAGTTGTCATATGTGGTTGAAGAAACTGGGGGTCAGAGATGAGAGGGAGAAGAAGAGAGGAGGGAAGGAGGAGGGGGAGTGGACGAGGGAGAGGGTCACGAGATAGAGATGTAGTGGAGCCGAGACTGCAGCCTTGTTCTTTTGATGCCCAGCCTTTGCTAATCCCTCTAACTGACATTTGTTTCCAATTATTCAGACCTGTGCATTTTAAAAATTAATATACCCATGACGTGCTATCAAAGAACAGTGAATGTTTAAAAAGATTGCTATAGTAAAAGACGCATTGCCACTAGCCTCCCTCAGAAAACTCTCCCTGTCTTTGATCCTAGCATGCACTGTTCTTGCCAATTTGTTGTTTTTTGGCGTCTTCATGAGATGCGTTAAAGATTCTGACATCATATTTTTCGCTCTCCCCCTCTCCTGGTATCAACACATCCGTCTGCATGGTGAATGCTGCGCTGGGCACCATGGTGAATCCGCATCCACCTTAGTGAGCAGACATGTGACTTCCGACTCTTCCCCAAGTCAAAATGATCATGAAAGTCAAGTGGTTTGAGGCGACTCAGCACCAAGGCAGCCTGGTCTGCGCAACTAAAGGCTCTCATGAAACAAGACTTCCCCGAACTGCTCCAGAGAGTGGCAGGAAGGATGGGAAATGCGTGTTCAAATCAAGGTGGGGGGGGCATCTTGAAGGGTTAATGGCAATGAGCCCTACATGATCATCAAGTTTTAAAATTTGAAAACATTCCTTAGTTTTCAACCACATAGCCCATGAGTTAACAGGAGAGCTTGTCTACGTGTGGATCCCGGGACAATGAGTCTGAGGGAGGGATAGGGATTCTGCATTTTTGGCAGGTTCCTGGAAGACAGAGGCCAATGCCCAAGATGTAGTGGGCATGGGCTAAAGCCTGTGAGGAGATAAGCGCTGACCACTGAAAAAAATAGACTGGTCATTTTGTCACTCTGTAGGCCCTACACAGAACTGAGGGATTCTAACTACATAAGAATAAAATGTAGTTGCTGAAAGGTTCGTGAAAATCAGTGCACCTACAACAAGGTGGTGGCCAGGCGACTCTGACCTTGCCTTCTCTTTGGTAGAGTTTTCATGCTGTTCTGTTTCCTTGGGGAGTTGAAGTTACGGAAAATTTCCATTCCTGCCATGTTCTGGACCCTGTGCTGGGTGTGAGCCATGCTATATTGGTAAGATTATGGTGCCTACATATAAGAGAAGTACTATGGTTTGTGTCTAATTGTCTCCTCATAGCCTCATGCAGTCATGGGGTAGACTTTCTAGAGTTGGTGATTAACTCGTGATCCACCAGGATTATGGGTGTGAGTGTTACTGGGATTATGTATGCAAAGGCTGCTGGGATTTTGGGTGTGGGTACTATGCCCAGCCTGGGGCATAGAGCCTGAAAACAACATAAGGGAGACAGACACGCTCTCCGTTGCCATTGTTGCTGCTACTCCTCCTTTTGGCTCTCTGCTGCTGCCACGAAAGGTTGCTCTCTGCCATGTGCCATTACCTTGGAGCCAGCCAAATATGGACTGAAACTTCCACTAACTGTGAGGTAAATAAACCTTTTTTTCATTTGTGCCAGCAACAAGAGAAGAGTAATTGAAAGAAGAGGGAACATAAACACAAATATCAGAGTAAAAAAAAAGAAAGAAAGAAAAAAGAAAAAGGAAGAGAAATATAATAGCAGAATTGTGATCAAAGTATGGGAGGTCAGGGCTGTGGGTATAGCTCAGAGGCATAGTGCCTGCTTGGCAAGAGTGAGGATTTGAGTTTGATTCACAGAAGAAAAAGAAATAAAATAGAATAAAATAATTTGGAGACAAAATATGAGAGGTCAGAGAAAGAACTAATTTACTGAGGATAGGTAGGGGAGACTTCAGAGAAGATAGAGCTTTTAACATGAGCATTCAAGGATGGATAAGAAATGTGCTAGAGGTCTGTGAGCTTTACTTTCAGAAGTATTCTCTGATGTTATATAATGCATGTGTGGTGATTGTCCTGCTTTTGAATCCCAGCCTTATTACTTTCTAATTCTATAGCTTGAACACATTGTTTATTTTCTCTGAGCCACGGCTTTCTCTATGAGTCACAATCTGAAGCATCCCAAGAAGACACAAATGAGGTGCAGGAAAAAAACAGCAAACGCATGGGTTTTAGTCTTCTCGATATTATTGTCTTCCAATGCCAACATGTACAGGCTCTACTTGATACCATACCTATATTCCTAAATATCTAATTCTTTGGAATGAAGGTCCTACTTTTATAAGACCAGCAATTTCTGTCTATAAACCATATAACTATAATTTAAAAAAAAAAAAAAAAAACCTTTGCACTTGGGATTCTTAAACATACCAGGTGAAATGCCAAGTGGTGTTTTATGTGTATTCACTCTTTATGGCTTTCAGCCTCTGGTGAATCTAGTGGCTCCACATAAAGATCTCTCATTTCCCCTCTCTGGTGTTTATGACACTTCTTTCCCTTGCTCTGCTGCCACAGATAAAGAAAATTACAGCCGATCCCTACTGTTCCCTTCTCTGGCTCCTGCCAGGAGCAGTGAGCTCCAGGGTTTGTATTCTGTTCTATAAAGGTGTTTCCCTGTTGTTTGGGAAGACCTTGGCTCGACTGGCAGCACGGAGTGTGGTGTCTGCAGCTGGAGCCTCAAAGAACAGCCCCTGACTTCACAGCAGCAACCTCTTCGCTGCAACCTTGTCCTAGTTCTCTCTCCCCAGGGCCAGACAATGCAGTCCGAGGCTTCCCGGTGATGATGGGAAGATGAATCACAATGGTAACGGGCCCTGGATCTTTTCTGAAAGCTCTTGTTTCCTTTGTGTGTAAAAGCTGGACATGAAATTTGCAACTGGCTGTATCAGGCAGTTCTCCTTCTGCCAGCACTCAGCATACCCTCCTAATATGGCCCACAGTGAGTGCTTCGTGCAATTGTAATGAAGATCCTGTGGCCAGAGTGAATGACTCCTTTCACTGCCAGCTTACGACTTGCCCTGGTTGTTCAATTGCAGTGGATGGCGCCAGAATAGGAGAGAAGGTGAGAGGTTAGTGGTGTCAGCTCCAGCAAAGGCAGATTGGGATAAGCAAGAAAATGATCGTGCTGTTCTCATTTCTAGTTGGCACACTAGCACAGTGGAACCCAGTACTCTGCTCTTAACAGCAGTCTTCACTCACCTTGTATAGCTCTCATTGGCCTATGGGGAAATCCAAATCCATTCACTTAGAATGGATCCCTTTGCAACCCAACCCCTACCTAATGCCTCTAAAGCACTGGCTATTCCCCTCAGAATTCCACTTACCTGTGCGGTTATGTGACTTTATTTATCCCATTCTTTTTCCCAGAACTCTTCTCTGCCTTTAGAGCTCATTCTCACATTTGAAGAAGTAGCTTAAAATTATTGGATTGATATCACTGGACCAAACTGAGTTATTTCTACTGTGTTCCTATAGTATCACATATGCACTTCCATTATAATCCACAGTAAAAATCATAGAATTATTTATTTGTCTGCCCTTTATTTACTTACATCTAAATTTCTTGAAGACTTGGCTGATTTCCTGTTAATCTGAAACTAACATAGAAGTGATTTCTTTTATGAAAATTGGATGGTCCTGAGAAGAGTCAATGGCTTGGCTAAACAGCATTAAAATAAGGATGTGAGACCCTCTGATGGGTTCCCGTCCCATTCTGTTAGTTTACTGATGAGCAGAGTTGAGTGGCGCTGACTGGCAGGGGTCACTCTCAATTTCCTTTTGCCTTGATTCCTTCACTTACTAGTTGGTGAATATGATAGCCACCCTTGCTAACTCATGGGGGTATCTTAGGAATCACGGAAAGTAAACCGCATAAAAAATCCTTCCCTTTGCACTAATGCACAGAGCAGTGCTAGGTATTTTCATGAACCTTATCAGAACAACTTCAGAGGCGCAAGGGAAGACATGTGCTTTGTGGTCTTGGTGATTGTATTGGTCAGGGTTTTACTTAGAGGAACAGAACAGATATAAGGAATGGATATTAACACAAAATACACAATCTATAAGGAATTATAAGATTGGCTTATGATAGTCAACCACAGAGTCAGATGAGGAAGTGTGCAGAGGGCATCTGTACACCCGGGACTGAAGAATTTAGTTCTGAGGTCTGAAACTCACTGCAGTGCTCCATGTAAGTCTCTATCTGTTGGCTGATGCGTCTGTGAAGGACACTGAAGAGTCTGTGATGGAAGGTGAAAGATCCAAGCTGGAGGCTGAAGAGTCTGTGCTGTAGACCAGACAGTGAAGTCCAGGCCGAATATGAAGACTGAAGCTCCTCAGACGAGTTGAAGTCCTGACTCCTTCCTCAGCCCCTTTATAAAGTCTCTTTGTGCTCAGTCACTCTGAGGTGGGTCCATTGTGCCCTAGGGTGGAACCAATCATACCCCAGGATGGGCCCTTGATCCTACTCTAGGGAGGAACCAATCATATCCTAGGTAGGCTCTGGTTGCACTCTAGGCAGGAACCAATTGTACCCCAGGGCAGGACCCCCACCAACAGGGAACTGAGCCGCTGAGTCATCTAGCCAAGTTGAGACAATGTATCAACCACTACAGTGATACAGACCTGGGCAGAGTATTTGCTTCTTTGACCTTAGTTCCTCAACCCATTGAAGGGCTGCAAGTTCTATAATTTATCCTAATAACCTTTGTTGTGTGGTTGCTTATTCCTTCCTCAGTTTTCTAAGACATGACAACAACCTGACAGAAAGAGTGGTGACAATGAAGCAGACATGATTTTGAAATCCTGAGTCGGTTAATGGACTTAGCTCCCCAGGAACATTCGATCAATTCTCTGGAGGCCCTGGCAGGAGCTATGGAAAGGAGTATATGGTGACATTTTTAGAAATGAGTCATTACAACAAAACAGTCTTATTGGTCCAGGATAGACTATTTCTGCCTTTGTTTTAAGTACAAACTGCCATAATCATTTTGTTTCACAACTGAATTAACTGTAACTCCAGTGAAGTGAAAACCCAAGTGGAAATGCTTACATCTCTTCTGTACCTTCTCTGACTCTGGGCAGCCACTTTCACTTGCTTCAAAGTGTGCAGAGGCCTCATTTTGCATCTAAGTTGCCCCCACATTGCTGCTTCCTTTTTGCTTTTGCCCAAACTATAGAAAAAGAATTAATAGCTTACTGGTCTAATGATGAAAAATGGTCACCACTTTATGAACTGACAGATCTGTCTTCTTCTGTCTCCCAAGAAGGGGATTTATTGGAGGTAACTTGGCACAAATTCAAAGCCAACTATAGTGATACAAACTACAGAGGGACATTTTTTTTTTTCTCAGATAATCTCAAGTTCCTTTGCTAATTAATACTGTGGACATCTGCACATTTGATTATGATGTTTATTGTCAGAGTTTTAGTGACTAGTCCTGTGTCTGTCGAGAAAATATGAATTTTCATTGCATTTGAAATAAAGATTTTCAAAATTAGGAACTAGTGCATACCTCTTAGACAAGTCAGAATGAAATGGTCATGGGAGTTTTGGTGGGGGAGTGGTGGAAGTAAGATAAAAGGCGCAGTTTTTGTTCTGGATTTGGATTTATAATGCAGATGGTCACGCTGCTGAAGACAATCACATCTTAATAAATTACAGTTACACTCATGCAACAAAGGAACGGAGAATGAATACAGATACAGAGGCACTGGATTCTTCATGAAATTTAGTAGTGAGCTGTCATTAATGTGATGTGTTTTCAACTAGTCAGGTAAAATTGCAATTTGCTAATGAGATATTATACTCTTAAATGACGAACATGGAAAGAATTCACATGTTAGGTGCAAAAAAATGAATTTTGTAGTTATAAGTACAAGATACCTGTGCATCATTAGCAAGACTAAAACTTGGTAATAGGTGACAGCCTTGTTCTAAGAGCCACATCCTGAAAGCCTTAGTAGTTGTAATTCTGTAGAAATGCCTTCTATGCATGTTAGCAACCTCTCTAAAAATATCAACCTGTGAATATGAATGATTTATTGCTCCTCCTGAGACAGGAGTGGTTTCATTTAAAGCACTAATAAACACCTGGCATTTGCTCACCTCTGCGTTCTCCTCTGCAGTGTTTCTCTCCATTTCATAGACTTGGGGTGGGATGGAGCAGGTGGGGTTACCTTGCTCATTCACTCATGGCCACTTGGATCTTTTCCCAAGAAGAACAAGCAGGAGGGCCTGGACTGCTCTGGCCTAGGACCTGCTGAAGCCACGCCTTCTGCTGTTGGATGCCCCTGGCTGCCCAGAGCTTCCTCCTGTGTGCATGTCCCTCACACTAGCTCTGGGTCTGCTCTCTGGGACTGCACAGACCACTGCCAACTGCCACTGCAAATGACAGACCTTTAGGTCCTTATCAGGCCACCTGGGGCTTTTGTATTGTCTACAGACTTAACGCCTCACACCCTGACCTTCCCTACATGAGGAAGCTCAGAATGTCTTCACTGATCTGTCAGCCTCCTTCTGAATACATTTCCATAGTCCACCTGCCGGCTAACTGTGGCATCAACACGGAACGCAATGCTTGCGAGGTGCGCTATAACCAAGCAGAACAAGACTAGAACATTCATTAATCTCTTTTTAAATGAATATGCATCAATACTGTTTGAACTCAAATTAAGCCTTTCAAAGTCGGGGAAGATTTGATTAGATTTTAAATCACATAGCTGCTAAGCCACGTCTTTACCACATTCTGTTCCCATAGACTTTATATGGATCCAACTATCAGAACTTTTATTTATTTTTCATAAATTTGCTTTCAGGTTTTGCTTAGTTATTCCTACCTATCACAATTTTTCAAACAGCTTTCAGAGTCCAAGGAAAACTAGAGATCACCTAGTCTGGTCCAGAAGGAAGTGTAAATTCATTGATCCTTGTGAATGACAGGGTCAGATTTCCTGAGACTGCACAGAATGCTTTTCATTGCTTCTCCTGCTCTTTCTTCTCTTAAAAAAAAAAAAAAAAAAAAAAAATCTGTTGTTTCAGTAATATTGTCTTTCTGCTTTAGGTTGCTGAATGGTTGATTTTGTTTAAGGAGCCCAGTAGCTTTCTACTGTATCTTTCTTATGAATGACACCTTTTCTTTCCCTTTACAGAAGAAACTCTGAAGTGACATCTATTCCTCTTCTGAGGTCTGGCCTGCCCTTTACCTTTTGAGAGACAAAGATCATCATCGTGCTGATAGGGTGGCACTTATCTCAGAGTGCAGTAGTCTTTGTAATGATAACAATACAAAAGACAAACCTCTCTACAGTATTGAGATCAAGGAAATATTAGTTCATGTCTTACCAGCATCTCTTGGAGCAAGAGAGAATTAATCTTTCTGGATCTTAGCTGCTCAAAGGAAAAGAGAGGGAGTGCACTATGTGTTCTCAGGAGTGGGACTTTGGCTATTTATAGAAATGCAAGGTTCTTTAGTAGGAAAACAAGTTTAAAATTTCATCACTTAGTACTCTGTGGTAGCAAAAGTTTTCCATCAAATCCAAAAACCCCATGGGAAGAATAATGCATTTAAATTAGTTGCTAGTACTTTAGGGCACTTCTTTTTGGAAGGTTGTCAGTGGGGGCTTCTAGCAAAGGGAGGCTCTGAATCTGATGCGATTCCCAGTAGGAGAGTGTAGCCAAGAGATAGCTGAGAAATTCCACATTGGGAGTTGCCTGGGTCCCCAAACCTAATGTGCTACATGGAGATAACTGGCAGCTGGATGTGAGCTCAGAAGCCATAAGCCCACCTGTGGAAGCTCAATGACAAGTTATTATAGGAACTGGAAGTGAGTTAGAAAATCATCCAATTCAATCCTCTTATTTTAGGGACAAGGAGACTGAGACCTACACGCTTTGCTCAAGCTCACAAAATTGGCCAGTGCTGGTGTCGGGTCCTTGGTTCCTGTGAGGTGCTTTTCCTCTACATCATGAAGATAAACTACACAATTTTGTCTAAGATAGCCCTGTGCTTAGGTCCTTGTGCCATGAAAAAGTGAGCAAGATTGATGAGGTGGTGGAAAGTGTCTGTCTGGGGCTGGGAAGTGCCTGTCCCTGAGGTTGGACAGCCATCCTCTCAGTAACGTCCAGCAAATGGATGAGTGTGGTCTGTCTCAGCAGAGCCCACAAAGCAGAGTCCTCATAGCGTTATTTGTTGGAGGCAGCCTGGATTGATTAATTGGGCTCAAAGTCCATTTTGAGGATATTCACAGAATGATTTTGTGGCTGAACATCTAGTCACAGATGAAGACGAATAGCAGGTAGGCCCTAAGCGGGGGAGAGTACAGCATCTATCCAGAATCTGTAGGAGGGTTGCCAGCAGTGTCATCTTTGCTTCCTCCTCAAGCACATGTACTGTACTTTTCTAGTGTTAGTATTTTAGGATTTGCTCCCAAATGGCTATTTGGTATTTCTCTTAAAGCATCCAGCTTGTTCATTATAGCTAGAGAAATGTTGATCATCCCCCTTCTACCAGCCTTGCCTTCATCTTAAAGAAAAGCCTTCCAGGGTAATCCTCACCCAGAGGAGTCAGCTCTATGTAACTTGGTGGCAAGAGAATCTCATTCTTCAGTACTCATCTAGGAAACTAGTCCTTAAGCATCAGCTATATATAAGTCATGTCATGATACACATTCTGATTCAGGGGCCTGGGAACAAGCTCAGGATGCTTCCTTTCCAGTATGCTCCTGGAGAAAGCTGCTGCTGCTGGTCCATGGACCACATGTGGACTGGCAAAGCAAAGTTCCCCGTTATCCTTCAATCTGCCATGGGAAGAGGCTGGTGATGCTCACCTGAGGCAGGCTTTCCTCTAATCCAATCAGAAGAGAGTGTTTAACTAGATCCTTTCTGGGCCCAAGGGAAAAATTATTGAGCCTATTAAGGCACTAGCAATGAACATGGATCTTTGCACCTAAGCCTTCTTAATCAAATCTGCAATATTTGTGGGTGGGACTGTTTGCGTGCACAAGCACCCTATACTTGCCCACAGTAATTAGGTAATTGAATTGCAAACAGTAATTAGCTGCCTAACTGCCTGCTTGTTCATGCAGGTATCCAATTTGCTTTTGAAATGTGAGCTTATACTGGTGAAAATGGAAGCTGCCATTAAAGACTGCAGACACAATTAAGAAGATCCATTGAAAACCTCGCCCTGAGCCAGCAGCTAGTGTAGCAGTCTCCCTGTTTATATGAGACTTTTTCCTTATTTCAGCTACTCTGATGACATTTACGTTGTGACTCAGAATCTCAATTCTATTGTGCTACTTAAGAAAAATGAGAGTGAGTATTGGACTCCTGTTTTCATGTCTTGGGAATAAAATTAAAAACTAAGTGTTGTGCAACAGAGTGACAGCTGGTTTGTTGCTTCCTTACTGAACTGACAAGCTTGTTTGTCTCCTGAGAGCTTGGATCTCTGCATAGCCCATCATGAAACAGGAGAGGCTGCTGACGCTGTCTCTCCTGTGCTGGTGGAAGGCAGGTTCCAAATTGTGCCCCGCCAAATATACTTCTCTTTAGTCCTGTGAACACTTTCATAACAAAGAGTAAAAGCAACTAGAAATTGGAAACATCTACTCTTCTGATGAAGTGAATCTGTAATCAAGCTTCCCAAGAACCTTCAGTGAAGATATTAAGTAGATCACCCCCATTCCTAAGGAACTTTGAGTTCCCTTAAAATATGGCTTACAGTCTTCTCTTCCTACTTACCTCAAAATCATAAGATGTGTATTTTTTTTCTGTCCTGGGTCCTGGCCCTGAGCCCTGGTGCTCTGCTGAGGTCACACATCATGCCCTCAGGCTTTTTTGATGCTGTTTCTAAGTGGTGATCTTCAACCGGCTAAACTACAAAACAGCCTTCAGCTGGGTTGTTAATCTTTGCAACACATCCGTGTCCTGGGTATGGGCCACTGCAGGGCTATTCTTAGTACAAGGATTTCGGAAATTATACGGTGCTGCTGATTTGTTCATCTTGTTTGTTAAGCGATGAGTTTTTAAATGCTTCCATGTAGCAATACTTTTGACTAGATTTTAACACAAGACTGAAATTTTCAGGGAACGTTATCCTCCTATATCTATCTTTCCCTCTCCTTTTCTTGTAACTCGCACAAACACTAATGTGTGGTCTCCATCTTGAAAGGAAGTGTACACAAGACGACTTAGAAACGTTTAAACTCTATCATTGAAATCCATTTAGTTTTACTTTCATCATGAAATGTACTGTGGGGTTGATGGTCAAGGCTGTTATTGGAGCTCTCAAAGGTGAAAATCTGAGTTGTCATTAGTAAAGAATGAGTAGGGACAGAAAGGGCCTTTTTATATTCAGCAGAGAGTATAAATTAAGATGAAGAAAGAATGGCTTTTAAAGATAACAAAAACGCAACATGTGTGTTAAGATGAGAAATTATAATAGTAAGCACTGTTACTCTATAAGATTAAAAAAAAAAACAACTCATTCTAAGACCTGCTCCTTTTTTTATATATAGAGATTTTCACCAAGCACACTAAAATCATGATGTTATCATTATTTCTCCTCTATAAGGAGCTACTAAAATCTAGAGAATGATACTCGGGGACTTGATTTTTTACTATTTATTTGGAAAGAGTAACTTTCTCTACTATATCAATCTGACCACAAAAGAAGTGAGCCCAGATCTCCCTTTCCATTCCTTCCTGTGTTGCCTTAGCTTGGCCTTTGTTATCTGTACTAGACCAGGACAATCTCAGTGAACTGTTCTCCCTCTTGTCTTTTTTTCTCTTCTTATGCATATTATTCATACTGTCATGCAATTGTTTCTTTAAAACAAAAATCCCTACATTACTCCAAAGACTTCCTGATCCTCTAAGGATAAAATCCATACTGCAGGGTTCAAGGCTTTTCATAACCTACCTTCTGTGTGTTTACTCAGATTTCTCCATAGCCCCGTACCTGCCAGAACCTCGTCATGCTAGCCTTCTTTATGTCCCTTACATACCACATCTTCTCACTGCACGCTGTCATCTGAGCCGGTGAATAGGGAATCAGATGTGTTCTAAGCAGGAACCAGTTGCAGAGGATGGTCAGAACTGGATAAGAAGGGGAAAACTTGAGAGCAGATAATTGGGAGTTATTGTACTTTAATCCTTTCAAAGGTTTATTGAGTAGAAAGAACACTTGTCTAAATAAGCTCAGCACATAGCAGTTATCCATATCACATTGCTATATAACCAACGTTCAAGGAATTATATTAGCCTCAGGGCTACAGAGCATATGGAAGTCCAGATGGGCCTAGGTTTTTTTTTCCCCTCTTCATTTTGTTCCACTTGTGCTGACGGTATCAGATTTTCCATCTCCAGAGTCATCGCTGTACTTGTAAACATAGTGAATTCAGTGGAGCACTGGGGGAAAGGCAGAGTGTGCTTCAAGAGGGAGGACAGAGCTCATCTTCCTTCTTACCTCTAGCAATAGACAGGTGTCTGTGGGGATCAACTCCTCTGGCTGGAGAAGAAATCAAAGTTTGGTGCTCTTCAGCTTCATAGAGTTAAATGTGTTTTGGTTGAGAGTTTTTTAAACATCGATTGCTATTTGAGCTAATTTATGGTAGTACATGTTTTAAAATAAAATAATCTGTAATCAGAATAACAGTGCAATTTTGGAGTCCACATCCAATTTTTCCCTCACTGTTCATCCTCCCTTGTCCACCCCGGTACCTCACAGAGTGGGGTCAGGGATCATTGATCTCCTAGTGAAGAGGAATGACTTGCCTTTCTAGAAGTTGTGAGGAGGAGGAAGAGAGGGAGTGTTGTTGACCCTGAGATTCCTCTTGAAGGGATATGATGTCTCCCATGCCTACTACTTGATTCTTTCTGTGGATTCTTGGCAAATAAGGGGAAAAGACAAATGCTTACACCACAGTCGAGACACAGTCTCCTTTCAGTCATACCCTTCAAGTGAGCAGTGTAAGTGTCCCCAATTAGGAGGACACTGTTATTTAGTTCACTTCACTGAGAATTTTAATGAAATGGATCATGTCAGATACTTAATTAGGAGAAACAAAAATTAGTCTTCACTGTATAAAATATAAAAAGCACCATTACTTCACTACATGTGCCCTGACCACCAGCTGCTGTCTGGGGAAGTCTTTTCTCTGATTGAGATTCAGACAAATCAAACCAAAGGCAAATTCAATCAATGAAACATCAATCACTTTAGCTTGATAAGGAAACATAAATAGACTGTAAAGAGTGATACCAAAAATGAAGTACCCATGATTTAGGATAAGATCAAACTGCCTTTTTACCAAACTAGATTGGGCAGAAAATCTGATTCAGATTATTCAGTAAAGCCAAAGACTGGGACTTTGGAATTCTAGGACTTGTCTTAGTGACAAGGAGGGTTTAGAATTCCTCTCAGAGGGAAGGAATTCACTCACTCAACAGGTTCCACACTTTCGGAGCTGGGAAAACCCTGGGTGCATAATTTCCTGTTTTTAGAGCACTTTAGAGTAAAATATGCAAACAGAAGGGATGTGTTGGAAGCCACGTGCTAAAGGACATGCGACCCGGACAGCTCTTCATGGTCCTAGATCTGACATCGGGCAAGGCTTGGCAGTCTACATATAGATGCCTCGTACAATTTTCCCTAAAGCTTTGACTATAACAATACATTTTGCATCAATTTTATCCATCTTTACTGTTTATCTTGGGAGCAGGAGGGAAAGGCTGACAACCTGTACCCGCCACAGCAGGCTACTGCTGCCCCCTGGAATGTCTGCGATCCGCGTTTTGCTAGTTCTTCCTGCGCTTGGGCAGATGACAGCGTTGCAGCTTTGATTACTGAATGAGATAAGGTCGCCATTCATCTTTCAAGAAGGAAAAAGTGTGGCTGCCTGAGCCCTAGTCACCACCTTGGAGCACAGCCTACTCTGCTTGCTATTGTGGGTGGAATCGTGACCCCTCCCCAAATTCCTGTGTTGAAACTCTAACCTCAGTATCTCATAACACGATGATTTTGGAGCTTGGAATTTTAAAGGAGTAATTAAGTTAACGTGCTGGTGGGCCCTAACCCACCCTCGAAGAGAAGACTAGAATACAGCAGCACTAGAAGAGAAGACTAGAATACAGCAGCACTAGGCAGGCACACCCTGAAGCCAGGCCGCAGGAGAACAGTCAGCAGGACCATCTGTCAAGAGGAGCAGAGTGTTCCCCGTGGCCCTGTGAGGAAACTGACTTTTAAGGTACCTTGATCTTGAGCTTCTAGTCTCCAGGCAAAAATATATTTTCATCATGTAAGCCACTCTGATATTTTGCTAAAGCCGTCTAAGCAAACTAATGCTCATGTCTTTGCATATTTTGAATATTGTGTGGTCCCAGAGTCTAATGGATTGACCTCTCTGCACAGAGAAATCTTATCCCTTCTTAGCTTACATTTAGACAAGAAAGTTATTGTGGTGATTTTTCTACCATTTCTTATGACTACCAAACAGGACACTTTATGGATATATTCATTTATAATTTGATAATCTCATCTCCCAAATCGACGAAGTAACTATTAACTGTTTCTCACATGGATTGGGCTCTTTAAAATAGAACCTGAAAAATCTCCTAACATTTTAATATTAACATGCTTGAAGATAAGGCTCAGAAATAAATGACCACTTCAGCTCTGTTCTGGTTCAGCGACCCACAGCCAGACTTTGAAAGGACTTTGATCTCCTTCCAGGCTTATATAAACTCAAAGTAGTTAGCATTTCTAAAATATTGTCTGTGATTTAAATTTTTCTTTCTATGGGACAAGGTTGAAAACCACATAGATAATGTTTAATAATCAGGAGATTGGCATGTAAATCACCATTGTTTGAAAAGGCTCATTGATGCAAAGTTGTAATTTTCTCTCTCCTCCCAAACCAGTAAGAAAGCAAATAACCTTCTTGTAGTCCTGTGGTTAATAGATTGGTGCTGGGAGATATTAGAAATCCTCTTGTTTTTCTTTTCTTTCTTTCTTTTTTTTTTTTTTCTGGAGCTCTTTGGTTGATAAAGTGCTAGATAAAACAAGCTTTATACTGAAATTCATTTCCTCTGCTTAATGACTAATTGCAGTGAAATAGACATGACTTCAAAATCATGACTTTTCTATTTGCATTTTTCCTTCTGATTCTTCGATTTAAAATTCTAGTTGTGCTAGAAATCATGGTATGTCTAACACTTTTTGAAAATTATATAGATCAAAAGAGAAAGCATGTTCATAAAAAGCTTTGATGATCTCCTTCTAATAAACCCCCTTTTAGACATTTTTAATTTATACAGAAAAGTAATGTTCAGTTGGCAAATGCTCAGATATTGAGCTTTAAAGCCTCAATTTATGTGATCAGCTTGATCCACATGGTGCACATCATCCTTAACTTGTTGGCAAAAGGAAAAATTTAGCTTGATAATGTTTTCTATCCTTCATGAAAAGAAAATATGCTTATCAAGAAACCAGGGAGGTGACCTGAGGCTGCTCCTGGAGTAGGAATAATCCTGGCCTGGCTTATGCATAAGTGTTCGGGGCAAGCTAAAGAGACTTTTGCATGATTTTCTATTGCTTGGTTTCCTAAGAGATTACTAATTCCTTTCTTATTTTATAGCCAAATCCAATAGCAACAGAAGACAACATCTATGTTCAATGGATATGTTTTTGCCAGCTCACATTAAATAATTCATTATGGGTGTCTGTAGGGCTGAAATTAGCCTTTATTAAATATAGAATCAGGCATCATCACCATTTTCTGATGGGTGTAATCAACCCAATTAATGATTCCTCTCTCCAAGTGATATTGTTAGGACTCTTAATTTTTTAAGGCATTTCTATTCACCAACCATTGAGTTAAATTGTCATCCCTCATGAGATGTTGAAGCCCTAATTCCCAACTCAAATGAATATAGCCTTTCTTGAAAATGAGATTGTTGTGATGATCACGGCAAGGGGATGTTGGTGGGAGAGACCTTAGTCTCATATAACCCATGTTCTTATGTAATGATGAACTTTCAAAATATTTACACAAAGGGAAGATGGGGAGAAGGCAATTTACAAGTTAAGAAAAGCCTGAGACCATTAGCAGCTGAGAGACAAAGGAAGAGATGGGGGAGAGGACAGAGACAGAGAAAGGGGGGAGACAGAGACAGAGAGACAGAGACAGAGAGTGAGAGACAGAGACAAAGAGACAGAGATACAAGGACAGAGAGTGGCCCACAGAGACAGAGAATGTCAGAGAAGTAGAAAGAGATGAGACAGACAGAGACAGATGGAAACAGAGACACAGAGACAAAAACAGACAGAAAGACAGGGAAGAGGCAAAGCTCCATAAAGATATTTCCTGGAATTTGAAGATGGTCTTTTATAAGCCACACGAATGCCTGTGCTAAATTATTACTTCGTTTAAAATTGCATCCCAGATACCTTCTCTCTCCCTCTATCTCTCCTCATTTACTATTATGTAACAGTACTGCATTAAACTTATTATTATTATTTTTTTTTGTGTGTGTGTGTGTGTGGGATCAGGGTTCGAACTCACGACCTTGCACTTGCCCAGCAGGCACTTGTGCCTCGGAGCTATCTCCCTAGCCCCTATTATTATTATTATTATTATTATTATTATTATTATTATTATTATTTGTGGTACCAGGGATTGAACTCAGGACCTTGTGCTTGCCAGGCAAATACTTATTCCATTGAGCTGTCTCCCTAGTCCCTAACTTATTTTTTAAACATGTTTCTCCCCTCACTGGAACATGAGCTCCACCAGGGCAGAAGTTGTTGACTGCTTAACAATATCTTCCATAGTGCATGAACTAGATACTCATCAATTTTCAAAGTGCACTGATGCATTGCTTTTGTTGTTATCAAACTTCATTATACATAAGCCTGAATATATGTTTTACTCCAAAAATAACCCATCTACAGTGCAAAGAAGAAGAGAACAAAAGAATATCACATATAAGATGCTGGAAAATTTACCTAATGTGGAATGTATCAAATGCCAAATTGCAAGGAGCAGAGAGTACAGTTCCCATTCTTTGTAAAAGATCATTTCATCTTTGATCTCCATTCAGCCCTACTACTTGGTGTCAGCTCATTTCAAGTCGAGGAGAGTCAGTCTTTTCTGAATAAGTAGCATCTATTCTCTAAAGAATAACACAGCACGTCCTAATGTCCATACTTTACTTGAAATATCTGATTTTTGACTGACTGCTCACAGCGATGAGTCCTAGATTTTTATTTTTTATTTATTTATTTTTTTTTTGTGGGACTGGGGTTCAAACTCACAACCTTGCACTTGTCAGGCAGGCACTTGTGCCACAGAGCTATCTCCCCAGCCCCTGTCCTAGATTTTTAATATGCTTGGGTTCAGCTCTTCATCCAGTGCACTCGGTAGGCAGAGGGCAGGAGCGCATGCATCACCAAGACCCACGTCTGGATTCTGAGAGTTTTTGCAGCTGTGACACGACTGTCTCTGTGGACAGGGAGTAGCGCTCCACCAGGATGGCTGCTCTGGGCAGGGCATGCTGTTCTTTGCTTGAGGCTCCCTTGTGTCTGGTTAGACCTCTTCTAACCCAGAAGGGTGAGTTCTGGGCTCTGAAGGGACTCTTGTTTTGTTTTATTTTGCTTCTTACCAGTTTTCTCTCAGTCTCAGCTCCATGTAGTTATTACCTAGTTGATCAGCATGTTTTGATGTTGCTTAAACTGAAATTTAAAATCCCCTTGTGGGTCATAGTTTCTATTCCAGAGAAGAGAAGAGCAAGGGTTTGGAATCAGAGAGTTTCACTACTTGCTTTATGTATAGCCTTGGGCAGATTATTTAGCTCTTTGAAGGCCATGAAAAAAGGATAGCGATAGCTAATCCTGCAGGATTATTGTGTAGAGGAAAAAAAAAAATGAAAGGAAACTCTCGAACATGATAGGTGCTCTGCCGATGACACAGACTTCTATTTCCCCTGTAGGCTGGCAATTTTGATACAGCATTTACTTAACCTATAGATCGAGACAGCTCAGTGTGTAGGAGATATTAACAGCGGAGTCTTCCCCACAGGTGTGGGCAGCCACGGCTGCCTCTGATTCAATTTGGTCCTTCCGCATTACAGATGTGCCTGTGATTCTGTGCAGGAAATTCAGGCTGAGGTGCTAGCAGGTGCAGGGCTGCGTGTAATGTTCAGAAAGAGCCTCAAGGACTCTGTGACAGAGCCCTCTGTAAAATTCCACTTGGCAAACTCCCCAGTGACCAAAACCTTCTCATTTTGATGGTTGCTGCAGCCGTCCGCGATCCACCAGGAGATGTGTGAACTCGCTGTTGTTTCACTTGAGCAGAGAAGCTTAGTATGTCCTTCAGCAACAACCTCGCCTGTTTTTCACAAATAAGACCCACTCCCAATTCCACTGAGGTGGTGTGGATGCTCTTAATGAGCACAGAGAAAGAGGAAATCAACTTGAAAGATAATACATGAGCAACCTTTTTCAGCTTGAAAACATGCCAGCAAGTATAACAGAAGCCACTCAGGTGTTTATGGATTTTTTGTTATCGTTGTTTGTCATTTTGGTGTGATAACCACCTGTAGTCATTAATGCTCTGATTTCTAGCACAGGGCCTCAAACATCTGCTGCTGCAGCCAAAATGTCCCTCAGCAGAATTAAACTTTATGTCCCTGAAACAGGAATTTCATATGCCATTGTCAGAACTGTGCATGTGCCTCCTTTCACCTACAGCCTGGCGAGTCTCCGCGTCAGCTCTGCACTCCTACAGCAGCTGGTGCCACCTTGCTCAACCTTATGATGGTGCTGTGCTTTTCAGATATTCTCCTACGTGTCATCTCTCCTGCTGGATTAGAGGCTCACTGAGGGCAAATACGAATCTCCTGCCTACAACTTTATCTCTCATTCTGTACCTAGTGGAGTGGAGCTCAGGAAACGCTTAGGGAATGTGTTCAGCATGCAGTTTTGCAGACAATGCCACACAGCCATTAGGCTGGTGCAGGGGCGGGTGGGGCAGGGGAAAACTAAAATAAATGCCTGTGGTCGTTTCTTTCACTGAAATGATTTTATGTAATCTTAAAGGCCGAAGTCTTTCAACAACTTGAAATAGCTATATTTATAGGTAAGGGAAAAGAAAAACTTCATGTTTATAATATTCATATATCTTGGTGATTTTTCCCTTCCACCTTAAATATAAGTTCTGCAATAAAGGTTGCTAAATTGAATTTCCCCTGCAAATGGTTTATCCTGGAAGTCCCTTTCTCCTAAGCACAACCCTGGGTATTAAATAGCCACTACAGCTCAATCAGTCTCATCCTCAGTAAATTATCCTGGGAGATCAGTAGAGCGAGGCTCAAAGGTTTTAAAGATATTAACATTCTAGTATGATGCTATTTTCTTTTTTTACTGGAAAGAAGCTGATGTAATTTGACCTTGAAATATGAAAATGTGATCTTCCATTTAGACCAAACACAGGCTCCATATCTCATGGACCACATTTCCTGTAAATATCCTGTGTGTGTTCTACAGGATGTAGTTTGCATGGCCCCTAAGTGAAACTTAAGCTGTGTGTGCTTAGAAATATTGTTTTGCTTTCAAGAATTTTGGGATGCCTTAAAAATAATTTACAAATACATACCACTATTTGGATATAATTTACCTTTTAGGTGTCAGTTATTTTGACTAAAGAATAAATGTTTTCATTTTGTTTGGAGACAGGTCTATTTTTATTTAGAACAGTCAATATTATACTTGTGCATTTGTTATATAAAGGAATATATAAAATTAGATGTGAGGTTTATCTTGAGTCCATTCAGAGCTCTGTGGGATTTTCTGACAGGTCAGAGGCTCCCTCTTACTCTGGACACAGCCTGAGACCAGGCTTATCACAGTTGCTCCTGAGGAGGGAACCAGGTAAAAGTGGGAACCCCAAGTTGTGCTGCTTTTCTTAATTTCAGACATAACCAGTGAGGGTATCATCAGCAAAGTTGAAGACAGCGCTGCCCAAAGCCCCTCTCTAGGCCTCTCAGCACAGCTCCCTGCCATCCTAATTGAGCTCAGGTAAGTTCTCCAATAAATGAGGAAGAAGTGAAGTCTTTCTGACACCAGGCCCTCAGAAATGAAGTCAGAGACCAGCAGCATTCTTTCCCTGGAGAGTTCTGGGCAAAGTTTGTCTCTGTCCAGGAAGGCAAGGAACAAATGATGGAAGTAAAAACATTATCTTTTAAGGTTATTTATTCCATGATCAAGGCCAGAAAAAGAATGACTATGTGAACGCATGCCTCTATATGTGTGATGTGTGTATGATGCTATGTGTGTGTGATTCCAACGTGGTGTGTATATATATGTGTATCTGCATGGGCCTAGGAGTGTGGCACCTGGTTGTGGGTTTTGTGGGTATGTTTGAGTGTGTATGCGTGTATATGCGCACAGGTGAAAGGTGTATGGCGTAAGTGCATGTGGTATGTGGATGAGCCTGTATTGTGCGCTTGATATATTTGTTAAACAAGAATATGTTGTATAGAGGGGTGATCAAGACATATGGTGCATGTTTAAATCTAAAAAAGTACTTATTACAGCTACAGGCAAATGCCACTAATCCCCCTCAAAATGCTTCCACCTCATTTCACATGTGTTCGTCCCAGCCCTTTCGCTCTTTCTGAAGTGGTTCTGGAAATCTTATTTTGTGAGTACTTTTATAAGGTGTGATAGTGAAGGCTGCTACTTCATGCTGTCTAACAGAAAGAGTTGTCAAAACTGTCGCATGAGTTGCTATCCACTTTAGGCCTGGGATCTCACACCGCACAGCATCTGGCTTTTCTCCATAGTCACACAACTGTGCAACAAGAGACATTCATGAAAAAAGGTCTTCCCGAGCTGCTTGAGAAAGTGGTGAGAATGAGAGCGTGCATGTGTTCAAAGAAAGGGGGAAGCATTTTAAAGAGGGGAGGATTTAGTGGCCCTTTATTGAATGTTTTATATTTAAATATTCACTGTATTTGTTGCTCATGTCTTTCAGGGATATTGCGTGTCTGCGTATGAATGCATGTTTGTGATGTATTTTTGTATATGTGTATTTGAAGCATATATATATTTCATATATGTTTATGTGTAGTATGTATGTGATTTGTGTGTGTGTGTATGATATGTGTGAATGTAGGAGTTCACTGGCAAAGGCATTTTTAATGAAAAAGTAGTGCCCACAATGTTTACACCATTGAATTCTTGATCATTGACTTGGTCCAGGATTATCTTCTTTCTTAAAAGGGCTTTTTGTGTTTTCTCAGTTTATTCCATATCAACAAGGTGTTTTTCTTTTTCTTTTCTTTTTTATGGCCAGCTCAGCCCACCCCGAGGGCAGGGCTGGCACAGCATGTGATGCTGGGGATCGAACCGTGGTCCCTGCAGCCATCTAAGCTTTCCTAAGCAGGTGCTTTAGACCACTGAGCCATCCTGCCGGGCCCAGTTTATTCCATATCAAAAAAAAAAATAAATAAATAAATAAATAAATAAAGCTGTGCGGTGTGGTGCATGTCAGTAGCTGTAACACTCAGGAGGCTGAGACACAAAGAAAAGGAAAAGGCTCTCAAAGCCCACAGAAGGTAACTGGTGAACCTTCAGCTGCTGGCCACAAGCTATTCCTGTCCCATGGGTGTTTACTTTCTGCCCCTGCCCCACACTCCTCTTTTGATTGGAAGTCTCCAGGGTGCTGGTGAGAGTAGGGGTTAGGAAGATTTTGAAAAAGCGCAGCTTTGGAGTCTAGACCGCTTGGGTCACCCCTGCCACTGCCTAGCTATATGGCTTGGGACAAGGTACTTGATCTCCTTGAGCCCGTTCCCTCTTGTAGTGGGAGTAATAATTGGAGCTCTTCTTCTTAGGGAATCAGGAGGTCATTGTGGGGGTGCAGCTAGAATAGGACCAAGTACATGTGGTGCTGCGTGAGATTCGGCTGTCAAGTACATCATCTCGGGAATCATACATGGGCCTATCTGTATACTTTTGTTTTTCTAGAATACTTTTCTCTCTCTTGTACACATGTAAAACCTCCTTGGCCTAGCTTAAATGTCATAATTTTAAAGCCAACTACCACATTAGACTTAGGGAAGCTTTATAGATGAGTGGTTTAGTGCGTGAGTCAGATTGGAGACAGGGTGAGTCCTCTGCGAACTCTTCCCTGTATCAACTCTTTTTGGAGTGTAGGTTTGGCTGCAGAGTTAGTTCAGTTTGGTGGCGTGGCACCTCCCTAGCAAGCGGGAGTGCTGAGTTTGATTCCAGGTCAAAAAAAAAAAAAAAAATGTAGCCTTGTCACCAGTGTACTGGAGATAGTGCCAGCCCGCCCTTCTCAAGATTCTATCAGTGTTAAAGGAGCGAGTATATGGGAAGGTGTCATGAAGGGTGCCCCCTCCACTTTGGGTTCCTTGTCTTTTGTTGTATTCTGGGAACACTCACTCAGTTTTCTGGTCTGTGTTATTTTCACCTTAGAGACTGCCTTGCACGAGTTACCTTGCTATTGTCTAGTCTGGTGCTATGCTTATAATGTGCCTTAAGAATACATTTGTAGAATAAACAAATGATGAGAATGAAAGATCAGAAAGTGACTCATCAGGGTTAGTCTAAAAGCCATTACTGTAAAAATACAGTGATATTGATAAACATTCAAAGAGTTGCCATTAGAAGTTTCATAGTTCAGGGATACCCTGAGATCTTTGGAAGACAAAAAGACTTTTAAGAACCTACTTTAATCTGTTTTCATCCCTTATTTCTTCTGTTGTCATGTGGTGAGGAAGGCTGATTCTCAGGGTCATTGCAAATTGATTTTGTGCTGTGCACTTAAAAGAACTGAAGTGGGTTCTTAGAGTTCAGTTTACTATTATTGGTCCCAAGAATTCTCATTCTGGTCATTGATTTAATTTTTCTTTTGGTAATAGCTTTTTGAACCAAAAAACGATTTTAGCAAAAATATTAGCCTGGTAGATAATTGCTGTAGGATTTTATTTCGGTGTTAGAAAATGTATCTGCAGAAATAGCATAGCTTACATGGTGCTCAAAGATAAAACACAACATAAATGATGTGTTGCTGGCAGTTATGTTTTGAATAGAATTAAAATTCTTTGTGCCGATTTTCATGATCTATAGTGATAGTCAAAGTGTGGAAATGACGGGGAGTGTATAAATATACTTTATCATTTTGTTACTTGTATATCTTAAAGAGGGTATTTTTTAAAGCTCATATTTCTTTCTTAATTTTTCTCATTGCACCAAAAAGGCTTTCAGGTTTCCGATTCTATCTCTTTGTAGGAGATACAACAATTGCCTTTGTAAATATCAGAACTGGAGCTCTCCAGAGGGGCCCAATTTTGAGCAGGCTGTATTGGCCACTGGGAGACTGATTTTATGAGTTGGTATTCAAAGTGTTTCTTGCCTGAGTAGCAGGTAGCCTCTTCCTCCATCTAAATAGGATTGTAAAACCCACCATTTTCTTAGATTCTTCAGCTGTTTTTTTTCTGATAGTATTCTACTGGGATGCTGTGTCCAATCATCCTACAAAAGAGTAAGAAACAGGCAGCTCGCCCTTTGCTGTGGTTAGTCAGCACCTTGGAGAGTGGAGGCTAAACCATAAAACAGGAAGCAATGGAAAATAAAAAGGGAAATTTTACAAGGTGATAAAATTCACCACAATTATAAGTGGGAGAAATACACAAATGCTCCATTGATGAAATGGCTTTCCTTACTGCGTGAAAATTAAAGAATCTGTGGACCAAAACCCCTTTAATACCCCCAAACAAGACTCCTGCTATGGCAGGAAGTCAATTATCTCCATGGCAACCCAAACAAATAGTGAATATTGCCTCACCAGACCAGATGGATAAAAGGTACATCTAAAATTAATTTATGTCTTGGGATCAGACACTTGAGATGAGAGAACTGGTCCATAAAGTGCCCAGGAGAAGCTATTAAATGAGAAACAAAACAAGTCCCTTGCTGAATTCCCAAGGGAGCTGTGGTTGAAGCACATAAATCTCATTCGCTTCTGCCTTTAAGGAGGAAAGTTGTCAATATGTTCCCATTTACATGGCCACTTTGATGATGGCTCCCTGTAAATCTCAGGCCTGCCAAAGAATGTTTATTAAGAAGTGCCTTCAAGAGTGATCGCTTAATCCATCCTCTCATACTGTTGAGGACTTTTTATTATTATACACATCAATTCTGAGACACAGAGAGATACCCCCCAAAGATAAAAGTACAGAAGATTTTGAGTCTATAAAAAAAAATCTTGCATTATAAAAAATAGGAAGAAAAGAAAAAAATTACCCAATCACAAAACCCAGAAGCCTCAGAAGCAACTGTGGAGTTGTAAATTTTTCATTAAGTGTAGAAATTAAAAACACTAATTAAACCACTGTTTGGAAAATAACTCCAAATATTAAAAGAAACTTTTCAGTGGGGAAAAATACATCTCTGCTTTTCTGGGCCTGGAGTTGTGGCTTTGAAGTCAGGAAGATTCCGACAGGGAGTCTGCTGAGGAGAGGAGCCCCTTTTCTACCCTACTAGGCAGATGGCAGGACATGAAAACAGAGAGATATGTAGACCCTGATCCAGAGAAGGGCGGATCTCTCTAGATCGGAGGCCCAGTTAACACCACACCTGACTCAGGCTTCTGCTTCGTAGCAGATTCATCTTCATCTTTCCCAGCCTACTTTCCCAACATCACCCTTTTGTCTTGCACATGAAGCTTTCAGGAAATCTGTAGTCCCACTGTTTGCTTCTTCCAACACTCTCTTACCAGTTTCATTTCCTTCTTATTAACTTTGCTGTTGCAAAACTAAATAATTGTAATAGTCACCTAATTACCTGGCTATCTTCTTGCTTCCCTTACTCCTTGCTATGGTTTGTGTCTAGTTGTCCTCCAGAGCCTCATACAATCATGGGGTGACTTTTGGAGTTTGTGATTGATTCTTGATCCAATGCTGGGATTATGGGTGTGAATGCACTGGGGCAGATACTTTGCATAACAATGTAAGGAGAGGAGAGAGGCTCGCTAGCTGTGGGAGCTGCTGCCACTCCCATTTGCTCTCTGCTCTTTGCTGCTACCATGAAAGGTTGCTCTCTACTTTGTGCCACTCTGCCTTGGGGCCAGCTAAGTATGGCCTAAAACCTCCAGGAACTGTGAGCTAAATAAACCTTTCCTTCCTTCATGCTGAGTGTCAGATATTTGTCACAGCAATGAGAGAAGAGTAACTGAGACACTCCTGCTGTTTTGTATACTGTGCAGGCTGAGTTTATTTTCCCAGAAGACCATTTAGTATTTTAGTATTTTCCCCTTTCACTCAGAAACTTAATGCTTTCCTATTGCTTGTAACATAAACCCCAAATTCCTTCATTTGGCGCTGCTGGTTCTCCAGCAGTGACCTTCTATGTACCCTAGCACATCTCTGCATCAACTGCCCAATGAATCTGTCTTTCTAATTGGGATCACTTACCATAAATACCTTTCACTTTCACATGCGTTCTTGTTGTGCAATTCTTGTTGCTTATCTAAATGTGTTTTCCCTATAAGCACTTACCTCTTCCTCTCAACACTGAGTACATAGTGCATCTCCTTATACGCCTCTTAAAATCCAGCTCAAATGTGCCTCCACAAATGCTTGCTTTTAAAATCTCCTTGTCCTCTGAATGTCAATAGCTCTTGGTATTGGGTAGCAGGTAGAGTAGCACACAAAGATGTGTGGGCCGAAATCCCCGAAATTTGTGATGTGCTGCATTCCAGGAGAAGGGAAACGTGCCTGTGTAAAGTGAAAAACCTTAAAGTGGAAGGTTGTCTGGTATTATAGAGGTGGCTCCAGTGAATCACAGAAGTTTTAAAACCAGAGAGCTTTCTCAGGCTGCATTCACAGTGATGCAGTGGAAGAGGAGGCAGTAGTGATGTAACAGAATGGGAAGTTACAGCGATCCTAGGGGTGAGAAGGACAAGGGACTGCTGCCGGCCTTCAAAGTCAAGGACCTACACTCACTCCTCTAGAAAATAGGGGCAGCCTCAGCCAGCAGCTAACAGAGAACGGGTCCTCAGGCCTTCAATGACACGATTTTAATTTGCTAACATACTGAATGAACTTGGAAGTTGGTTCTTCCTAGAGCCTCTGGTAAGACATCAGCCTTGATTCTGGATTTATGAATTCTGAAACAGAGAAACCTGTCAAGCCAGCCCAGACTTTTGACTTCAATACTATGAGAGCAAGTGTTCAATGTTTCAAATCACTAAATTTGTCAGAATAGGAATTTTAAATCACAAGATTTGTGATAACAGTAAGCTTTATGATGCCCTAATGTGTGTTTCATAGTGTACACTGTTCAACAAACTCAGATTTAGAATCTGAGCATTTGGACCTAAACTTTGCCTTAATATCCACAAACTGCATACCTGGAGAAGGTTACTTAATTTCTTATGAGCAACAATTTTTATGTCTCTAATAAAAACTTATTATTCACTGATGGTAGTTCATAGGATTATAATGAATATTGTTAGGTGTTACATATAAATGCATTAGGATTAGCTGGTTCATACTAGCATTCAATAATGCTTTGCCTGATTAGCTGGTTCATACTAGCATTCAATAATGCTTTGCCTGATGGTTATTCGTATTAATGTCTTATTTCTCCTATAAATTTGAAGACCCACAGATATGAAATGGTGGGTTAAAAATGGCTATCAAGGGCTAGGGAGATAGCTTGGGAGTCTAAGTGCCTGCAGGGAGAAGACAAGGACCCGAGTTTTGATCCCCAGTGCCACATGCTGTGTTGGCCTGGCTTCGTGCTGGCCACCAAAACTGGACGTGGTGGCACATGTCTCCCAGCACTGGGGAGGCTGAGACAGGGGGATAACTGAGTTTCAGATGAATAGTGAGACCCTGCACAAATAAATAAAAATAAGCAAATAAGCAAATGAAGATGTAAATACAATGGCGACCAGTTCTTCACAGTTTTTCCCCAAACAACAAAACATTGCTTATGTCTGGGCTGAGCTTTGCAGTTTCATTGATCAGTTGAACGTGGTACACTCATTGGATGCTGTGGAAGCTTTAAAGGGGCACACAGCTGTGCTCTTGCGTCGTTGGAATACTGCTGCATCACCTGAGAAAGACTAGCCTGAAAGTCTAGGTGGTGAGAAGACCACCATTTCTTCCACTTTAGATATTCTCCCCAGCATTCTGAAGTAAAGCTTGAGCATTATAAACACTGAATTTTTTAAAGACGGTGATCACTCATTCTCCCTTTTAGTTTAATGTCTTAATCTTGGTGTAGAGAAGTCCAAATATATTTGCAAACTCATTTTGTAATTGAGATAAGCATAAGCTTTTTCTAACATTTTATAATTAGGATAAGGCATATAAGAAAGATGTCACTGACTAAAATAGCTGGAAAAAAAACTATCTGATTCATGAATGCTAGTTTTATGGATGTCATCTAGTATCCGTGGATCTTGCTTAGGCCATCTGTAATTTGGCAGGCTTGTATCATATAAGTTTTCTGATATAACCTAAATCTTTGCACAATCCTTTGTGGAACCCTTGGCAAAGACCTGGCTCACACAACTCTGCCTCAAAGAGCAGGAGTCTCTGAGTTCATTCCAAGTTTGAAGGAATTGTTTAAAAAGAACAAGGCTTTTCTGGGGGGGCTGGAGTGGGGAGGTAAATCTCATGACACAATGGTGACTGGTTGTTATGGTTTGTGTCTGGTTGTCCCCCCAAAGCTTCATGGGTGGTCTTCTACAGCTTGTAATGAGCTCATGATCCACTGGGATGATGGGTGTGAGTGGTGCTGGGACTATGGGTATGAATGTTACTCTCAGCCTGAGGCAGACTGCCTGAATGCAATGTGAAGGAGACAGACTTCTCTATGTAACTATTATTGTTGCTGCTACTTCTTCCTGTTGCTGTCTTCACTTTGCTGCCACCACGAAAGACTGCTTTCTGCCATGTGCCACTCTGCCTGGCGGCCAGCCAAATGTGGAATGAAACCTCCAGTAACTATGAGCTCGATAAAACTTTCCTTCTCTAATTTTGTGAGCTTTTTGTCTCAGCAATAAGAGAAGAGTAGCTGAGACACTGGCGTAAGAGATTCTGTTTCTTGGTATGTCTTGTAATTCATTGGGATGGAAGTTGGTTGGTGATTTTTGTGTGGCTCTCTGTAGCCACATGAGAAATACATCACACCTAGCAGATAGCCGCCAGTCCCAGGAGATGCAAGAGAACATGAGGTCTTTTGAAGAAAGAGCAAGCCTCAGACCTTGCCTCATGGCAGTTTCTTCCACATTTGTCTTGTAATACACACACTTCAGCAGCACTAGAAAACGGTGAGGATTGTTCCTGTTTGCTCACTAAGAGGAATTAATAGTTTTTGAATCTAAGTAATTTATAATGCCTCTTTGGAAAGAGTTTATGAATGCAAATATTTTTGTTGTACAATTTTTGCTTTCTTAGTAAATACAAGCTGATGCTGATAACACAATGTAAGGGATCTCTCTTTCCAGACATCATATCCAAATGCCCACTAAGAGAAGGTCAATCATTTTTAGATTAAGCCAGTACCAGCAAGGTTGTTCTGTCTCCTCTTGGGCCTGGGGATCTTCCTACCTGCTCTACCCTCCAGACTTTCTTTCTATTCTTGGTTTTTCCGCGGTCAATTCCATAGATATATACCTGGATCTGTGTTCATCCGCATTCCCCACCCTCTCCAACAAACTCAGTGACTAGCAGCCCAAGAGCAACTAACCTCCCATCTCTGAGCCTACTGCAATAGCTTGGAACTTATACCTTATTCCTGGACTGGGAACCGCAGGTAAGACATCTTTTAAGATTTCTGGGGCCAGCCAGATAGCTCAGCTGACTAAAGCACCTGCTTAGGCAGAGTACAGCAGCTGGGGTTTGATCCCTAGTGTGCTGTGCTGGCCCCACCTCTGGGTGCTCTGAAGTGTGATTGAGACTGGGAGTGGTGGCTCAGGCCTGCTATTTCAGGGTTTGTCAGCTAAAAACTGGAGAATCACTACAAGTTCAATCTACATAGTGAAACCCTGTAGGCCCTGTCCTGAATACATTTAAAAAAAAATAAAAAAGGTTTCTGTGGCTATAGAAAAAAATCAAATTTGGTACCTCAAAAGTTTTTCATCTCCCTCATACATAGAGAATATACCTCTACAAGTCAATGAAATGGTAGAACTTTATGCAAGAAATTCAGAATGTCCAGGATCTTTAACATGAATTACTTTATAGCTACACACTTGTACACTGTGTATAACTTCAGTCAGCCCATTTCACAAGCAATTGCATGAGTCATTCTGAAATATTTTAGACTTTTTTGAAAAAAACAGCATGATAAATACATAACTACCAGGTCACCTGCAAAATGTGAATATAGATTACAGAGAATGTAGATTACTATATTTCTAAATTGACCTATGTTGCAAAACATACCACTCAACCTTAAAGATACAGACACTAGAGCTACTACACTTTAATTCTTCTTTGTTTTACTTCCTATGTAGTTGGGTCTCACTACACAGCTTGGACTTGTGTTGATCCTCTTGTTTTCAAACTCCACAGCCCTGGTATTACAGTGACAGGGTATTACCATGCCCAGTATGGGTGGCTGGCTCAGCCTGTCTGGGGGCAGGTCTGGCGGTGCGTGCGGTGCTGGGGATCAAACCCCAGTCCCTGTGCTTACCTAAGCAGGCACTTAGTCCACTGAACTGTCTCACTGTCCCCACTTCAACATTTTTATCAGTACTTGTGCTTCCAGCTATAGTGTAGTAGGAGCTGGAATTCCTGCCTATTTCTGCCACTTTCTCCTTGCTACACATACCACAGTACCAGACAGTTTTGGCTCACAGTTTCTTCAGTCTGTGATTGGCAAGCTCACACACAGAATAGCCTAGTGGCAATGCTTGGGCCAAGGACAGATGTTCACAGCGTGGCAATAAGGAAGCAGAAAGAAAAAGAAATACCAGGGGAGGAGATACATCCTTCCAGGTCATGCCCTCGGTGACTTTGAAATTCCCTCGTGATCCATGGAGTCACTCTCCAGAGCCTCACCTGAAGTTGCGTGAGAATTTTGGGTGGGGGCATTCTAGGCTTAAAGACAACATCTCGCAACATCCCATCTCATAAAATAACCCTTTCTGAAACAACTGGGACTCTAGAGGGAACCTATAGGTTGACCACAGTTAAGCACAACAGGGATTCCTGAGTGGAGCGATGCACGTGAGGGCAGTGAGTCCTTCGATGGCTCAGTTCAGTGACAAAAGTGAGATCTGAGGCTCCACAGCAGGAAGGAGAGCCAAAACAGAGCCTGCGGATCTCAGATTCACCGCGCAGAAAATGTGGGAAGGATCGGATGAGGGTCGAGAAGGGAGAGCCACTTTCCTCCAGTACAAAATTTCAAGGGATGTAGACAATATCAAGCAATATTTAATGTAATATTTTTTAAAATTCAAAGTTAATGTAATCTAACTCTATAGCTGCACATGATTAGATTTACCCTAATCTTAGTTCTGTAAGAGATTTTAGATTTTATGAAGTACATATTACTACTTTTTTCCTTTAAATTTAGAACTTTTTGTGTTTTATTCAGTAAATTTTTACATCAAGTTTACAAAGATTCTTTCCTACGTAGTTTTCTAGGGAGTTTATTATTTTCACTTCTAAATTCAGGTATGGTTAATATGAAATTTAGTTTTTCATATGGCATGATAGAGGGATCAAGATTTATTTCTTTTCCACACTAGATATCTAGTAGTTTTAGCACTCTATTATGAAATATGTTTATTAGATTATGTTGGGCTTTCTGTGGAAAAGCTCTGGATCATATGTGTATAATGTAGTGTATGCTGTGTTCTTTCTACCATGATCACCTAGTCTATCATTACACCACTATCATGTCATCTTGATTGTTGTAACTTTTTAGTGAATATTAGAATCTGATTGTGGAGTTATTCCACCACTATTATACTTCAGTTGCAAAATTACTTTGACTAATTTGGACATCAAATTTAGAATGATTATTAATTTCAATCACAGTTACTTTGACAAGCATTGCTTGAATCTATTGGTCTGATTTGGGGAGAATGGGCATTTTAGTATCACTTCTATTAGTCTATGAACATTGTATGTGTCAGTTCTTGAGATATTGTTTAATGTTTTTGAGTAATGCTTTGCAGTTTTAGTATTAAAATCTTGAACTTTTGAAAATTAGATTTATTTTTATGCTTTTAAAAATTTCTTCTAAGCTTCATTTATCTAACAGTTGACTTTTGCATATTGGACTTGTGTCCCATGGGCTAATTATAGTCACTTAATTCTAAAGGCTTTTTTGTAAATTCCATTGGATTATCCCATAAAGAAACTGTATATCTTGACAATAGAGACAGTTTAATTTCTCCATTCTTTCTTTCAAATATTTACGTTTGTCTGTGTGTCTGTCTGTCTTTCCTCCATCTCTCTTCCTAATTCTGTTTTATCTATCTATCTATCTATCTATCTATCTATCTATCTATCTATCTATCTTTCCTCTTCCTCCTCTTCTTCCTCCTTGTTCTGCTTCATCTATCTAAACTCTAGCCTCTAATTTTAATATTCAGGGCTTAGTAGGACTGTTTTAATTTGTCTTTCACATTTTCTTCTCTCTTTTTTGGACTGGATAGGTTTTCTTTATATAAATTGAAGTTTTCAACTCTTTTGCATATCTAACATGGTCTAAGCTTGATTTTACTATTGAATCAAGCTTTTGTTAACTCTGTGGACATTTATTTAACTCCTTGAACATACAGTAATTTCTTTAGTATTTTGCTAAATATGACACATAGCCCATTTGAGGAACATTTCTTTCAACATGTATTTGAACAAATTGAATTCATGTTTTATTGTTTCTGTACAAATTTGATTACAAACTCATTATTTGAATTTTGATAATACATTGTGAAGACTCTCAAAAATATTATTTTTCTTTGAAGCTGTTAACTACGTAGTTTAATTTTTTCCAGATATTTTTGAATTCTTTTATCCTAGCCTGAACTGTATCCCTTATTAGGACATATACTTAGAAAAATCAAGGTGTTTTCTAGGCCCATCTAACTTGAAGGGACTGAATCTTAGTTCTGCTTCTTTGCAGATTTTGTTAGGTTTTTGTTTTGCCTTTGTTGTGTGGGTCTGGACTGAGACTGGTCCTTACTTCTGAGAAGCAGTGTTCCATTATCTTTTGAGAATAACCAAGGTGTTAGCAACATTTTAACAAGTAAGGTAACCACCAATATTATCCTTTTCCTTGTTAAGCAATTTAACCGAGGAACTCTCATTAGCATAGACTTTGGACAAAGATTCATGAAGTGCTTTATCACAAACTGTGGCTGTCCTCTCTCCATGTAGCTTCTTCTAGGGTCTAGCTGTAGATTTCAGTGCTCTATCTGCCCCAGTTCTGATCTTTTCCTTCTTCATTGAGATGGAACGCCATGCTCTGCTTGAACTCCAGCTCACTGCACAGAGTGCAGGGATGTGTTTCTGGCCAGACAGCTCAAGGACTCTTTTTACCCGCAATTACAGTACAACACTGCTTGTGGTACAGGGCGTCAGTTGTCTCATGCATTTGACCCACTACTGTGATTGCTTACGGCAGAATCACCACAACACCCAACACTAGTATCAAAAATTATGGTAATCTTTACATACTGTTAATGATAAAGTGCTTTTATACTTGTTAGGCATAGTGTTTAAAAATAAATCTAGTATTCTTAGTTAACTTCTTTTCCCCAAGACATGATATTTGTTCATTTTTGCAGTATGATAAGCCCATAAATGTATGTGTGAAATGATCAAATCAGTGTAAAAGAACTTTTATCTCCTCAGACATCAATCATTTGCATGTGTTGGGAACTTCTGTGCTCTTCTAGCTGTCTTGAGATGTCCTAGGTTATTGTGGTCAACAGTGACCATACTGTGCCACAGGAAACCCAAACTAATTCCTGCTCTGGGCCTGGGTGCCCAGTATCTGACTTCTTTCACCAGCCACATCTCTGCCCTTCTCTTCCTTTTGTAACCACTATTTCACTCCATTTTTCTGTGAGATCTACTTTTTAGTTTCAAAAAATGAGAACAAGTAGTTTTTGTCCGTGTCTGAATTATTTCACTTAACAGAATGACATCCAATTCTTTGTTTGTTTGTTTGTTTGTTTGTTTGTTTTGTTTTCTTTTGCAGTACTGGGGATTGAACTCTGGATCTTGAGCTTGCCAGACAAGGGCTTAGGCCGCTGAGCTATACCCCTACCCAACATCCAATTTGATCCATGTTGTTACAAATGAAACAAATGACAGTTTAATTCTTCTGAATGACAGGAATATATATATATATATATATATATATATATATATATATATATATATCATTACCAATCCATCAATGATGGATACTTTGGTTAATTATATATATCTTGACTATCATAAATCATGTCATAATAAACAAAGAATTGCAGACATATCTTTGATATAATAACTTAAACTCCTTTGGATATATATCTACCTGATAGTGGGATTGTTGGATATTTATTTTTTTATTACTTTTAATAAGAAATAACAATGAGACAATTTCAAAACATATTAGTACTACCACCACAATAATTAATATAATGTATGTTTCTGTCGGTGCATGTACTTATTCAGCATAGGGGATGCAGGCATGATAATTTTTCTAATTACTATTGGCATAAAAAAATTCTTATTGAACTAAGAGAAAGTAATTTTATACATAGTCCAATATTCCATAATAATGGGTGGGGGATTATTGGAAGAACTGGCAATGTCAGAAGCTATTGACTTGAGCCTTTTACAGCTCAGCATACTAATCTAACTTTACTTATTATGTCTAGTGGTTAAACTTTTCTCCTGGGTGGATAAGGGCAAATTAAAGCAAGATCTGTATAACAAAACATGTAACTTTTGTATCTCATAGGGTCAGTCAACCATCCTTGTATGTCTGGGATGAATCCTACCTGGTCATGGTGTATAATCTTCTTGATGATTTGCTATTGTTATAGTTTGTGTATAGGTGTCCCTTCAAAGCCTCATGCAGTCATTTAGCAGCTTCTGGAATTTGTAACTGATTATTGTGGGTGTGGGTGCTGTCCTTCCCCTGGGGCATGTGATTTGCTTTTCAATGTAAAGGAAGAGAAATTAGTTTCTTGAGCTGCTGCTACCTCCCCCTACTCTCTTCCTCTTAGCTGCCACCATGAAAGTTTGCCCTCTACCATGTGCCACTCTGCCTTGGAGCCAGCTGAATATGGACTGAAACTTCCAGTAACTGTGAATCCAACAAACCTTTTCTTCCCTCATTTTGAGTGTCGGGTATTTGTCCCAGCAACGAGAGAACAGTAACTAAGGCAGCTGTACTTTATTGGTGAGAATTTTATTGAGGATTTTGGCAACTATGTTCATGAGAGAAATTAGCCCATAGTTCTCTTCTTCAGTTGCACCATTCTCTGGTTTTGGTATCAGTATAATACTTGCCTCCAGGGTTAATTTTGGGAAGATTGATTCCTTTTCAATTTCACTGAAGAGTGTGAGGAGTTTAGGATTATATCTTCTGTAAATGTCTTGTAGAATTCAGTGGTGAATCCATCAGGACCTGGACTTTTCTTTGTTGGTAGGCTTTTATTACATTTCATATTTCACTGGCTGTTATTGGGTTATTGAAAGTTCTTCTATCTTGTTGATTCAGTTTTGGTAATTTGTACCTTTCTAGGAATCTGTCTGTTTCATCTGTGTCTTCAATTCTGTGAGAGTAAAGATTCTCAAAGTAGCTATTAATGATCCTCTGAATCTCGGCTGGGTCTGTGGTAATTTCACCCTTTTCATTCCTTATTGCTTGAATTTGTGCCCTTTCTTTCCTCTATTTGATGAGGTTAGCTAGGGGCTTATCAATTTTATTTAATCTTTCAAAGAACCAGCTTTTTGATTCATTAATTCTTTGTATTATTTTCTTTGTCTCCATTGAATTAATTTCTGCTCTAATCTTTATAATTTCCTCCTTTCTTTGGACTTTGGGTTCTGGTTTGCTCTTCCTTTTCTAGACAGTTTAGGTGCAACATGAAAATATTTATTTTTTCCCATTCTGTTTTCTTATTGTGTCAGTTCAGGGCTATACATTTCCCTCTAAAAATTTACTACATAGCATCCCATAAATTCTGGTAGACTGTGTTTGAATTTTCATTTAATTGTAGATATTGTTTAATTTCTTGTTTAATTTCATCTGTAACCCACTGATTACTGAGAATAGTGTTGTTTAACTTCCATGTATTTCTGTGGTTCTTGTGATTTATCATTTAGTTTTAGTTTCATTGCACTGTGTTCAGATAATGTGCATGAGATAATTTCTGTTTTCTTGCAAATACTTAAGCATGACCTATGGAATAGCATGTAGTCTATATTAGGAAATGTCCTGTGTGCACCTGTAAAAAATATGTATTCAGAAGTGGTTGTGTGTAACACTCTGTGTATGTTCACTAAGTCTAATTGTTCCAAGTTTTGGTTCAGATCTACTACTTCTTTTCCAATTTTTTGTCTACTTGACATATCTTTTCATGATAAAGGGGTGTTAAGGTCTCCTGTTAAGGTTTGACTTATATAACTTGGTGCTCCTGTGTTGGGTGTGTACATATTTATGAGTGTTACTCCTTCCTCTTGAATTTTCCCCTAACCAGTATGTAGTGGCCTTCTTTATTTTGTTTGATCACTCTTGGTTTGAAGTTCAGACTGTCTTCAAATAGGATTGCCACCCCTGTTTTTTTTTTTTTTTTTTTTTTTTTTTTTTTTTTTT